>JAJMLD010000116.1:0-24873 GCA_030569515.1 Barnettozyma vustinii | reverse complement strand
ACTTAAAAATGGTACCATTGGAATCTCCTGCCAATTCTGAGCTCAGCTGTTCCAATTTTATTGGTAAATTATCAAGTGAAGTTTTTGCTACGTGTTGTTGAAATCATCAGGTCAGCTTTTTCACAGGACATTTTTCCGCCTTAACTATGGGGCCCGAAAATTAACTATGGGGAATCGCGCACAAGGTGTATATATATATGTATAAATTTATACACCAAAGACATGAACAGTTCTAAAATATATTCTAGGTAAAGCCTAATTCTATAAAATATTTAATGAGTTTGTAATAAATAAAATCAGTCCTTACCAACAAGCAGGGCCAAAACACTGTCGAAGAACTTGGCCACTCCTTTCTTCTCACCTTTGATCCTCTTCATCTCCTCAAGCTCTTGGTAGTACTGAGCCTCATGTTCTTCAATCTCTTGCAAGCCAGAAACCAGATCAACATCCAGAGGGTCTTTCCACTTATCTCTTTTAAACACCTTCCAGAAAATGTATAAAGCAATGCAGGCAAAGATGGAGAGATAGTTGAACAGGAAGGAGGAAACTGCCCAGTTACCCTTGAGGAAGACATAGTAACCATTAACCCACATCATGATGAATGGACAAATGAAGCCAAAGATACAAGTATATGGTTGCCACCAACTCTTGAATGTGAATTCATCTCTGTTGAGACCTTGTGCCAAAACTGCTTTGTAAAAAAAGAAGTAAGTGACCATCATCAAGCAGAAATTGATCAGCTGGGAAGCAGTGATCAAGTTGATCAGCCAGTTCAACACAACAGCAGAGTTGTTATTCAATTGCAAGAATGACAATAGTGCCCATGCCAATGAGACAACGACAGCCAGGATTGGAACACCTTGCTTGTTACAATATGTGAAGATGAATGGAGCCTTTCCTTCAAGAGCCATACCGTACAGTGTTCTCGATGAACAATAGGTGTAGGCATTACCAGCACTAAAAGCTGCAACAATCAAGGCACCATTGACTATATCTGGCAAGACTTTAATACCCATGTTGTTCATCGCAATGACGTAAGGACTCGAAGCAGCACCCGGTCTAGACTCATTGATGGCGGCAGTTAAATCAGGGTCGTTATTGGCAACCAAAATACCAACACATAAGGCACCACCAACGAACAAGAATGTCAATCTGTAGAAAATCTGCTTGAACGCTCTTGGAAGAGTCGATGACTTTGGAAGCACAGTCTCACCTGCAACCATGGCAAGATAATCTGGGCCTGCGATGGTGAAAGATGCCTGAGTGACGCATGCAATAAAGGCTTGGAAATATCCCAATGAGCCCGTCGACCAATATTCCTTGAATGCACCTGGATTCTTCCAGAATTGGAACCCAAATGCGTGATGTTGTGGATTACCACCAACCATAGTGATGAAAGTGAACAAAATCAACCCAACGGCTAACAAAACTTTACCAATAGCCAACCAAAACTCAGTCTCCCCATAGATTCTCACGGCAAAGATTGAAATCAAGAAATAAATAACAATTTGCACCATCAAGGTGATTACAGGCGAATAATCGTCTCTCCAGTAATGGATTATGGTGTTCACAGCGACAACTTCAAATGGAATCAAGACACATTCCAAGAACCAGAAATTCCAACCAGCCATAAACTCAAGGGCATCATCACAGCAACGGCCAGCCATTCTGATAAAGGGGGAATTGATGGGTAGATAACACACCATTTCTGCTGTTGAAACAGTGATGCATAGAATTGGAATACACCAAATGGTGAACCCAATCAACAAGAATCCAGGACCAGCCTTTTGTAGTGCACCACCAATGGCGACAAAGAGAGCAGTACCAATGACACCAGAGATACCAATAAGTTGCACATGTCTGTTCTTGAGTCTTCTATGGGTCTGTGGAACCAAAGTAGAGGCATCACTGATGGATTCTGCGTCATTGATTGGGAACTTGTTGTCGTCACTAATGTGATGGTGGTGTTCTTCATTGGTTGGGTGCAAGTGTGTATGTGCACGTTTGCTTGCTGGAAGAGGAATGAAGACATCCTTCAGTAACTGTCCCGCTTCCTTCAACATTTCGTCCAGGATAAGGAGTAGCTTGTATAACAGGTGGTGTATGCGGCAGTGAAAAAGTGAAAAAGTTTTCAAGGGTGCAGTTTAACCCCAGAATAAATTTTTGTTGACAGGTGGGGCGAGGGGGGCAGCTATAAATCAGTCAGTCGGCTCGTGACTTTTCGTCGTTGGAGGTGTTGAGCCGAGGGAACGAAGGACAGTGATTTTTTTCAACACAAACTAGTGTATGGTGATTGTTGAAGAAAAATGCACGAATGGTTGCATATATAAAACAATTCATGTGGGCTCAATCAAGGAGATTTAGGTCATGTATTCAGACAAGTACAGGAACTGGTGGCCGGAAGATTGAAAAGAAAAAAAAAGAAAATGCCCAAATGCGGAAATTACCCATTTTAGCATGCGGTTAGAAGTCCTGTTTAAGAGATTCAGTCCTCGGTAACCCGCTTGGGGAGTGACATCTCTCCGCTGTTCATAAACTTATATAGAACACAGACTACTACAAACTTCCAATTCCCATATCTAAATGTATTATATGTATAACTCCTTAAATAAACAGAGCACATCACGAATTTAAACTAATGTATCCTGGCTCAGTATAGAATATAAAAAAAACCAAATCTCTATAAACCCTTATCAAATGCAACCGGCTATAACAGTTCAGGATATCAATGCAACTTAAAACAAAAAACGATCAAAAAACAAATATCAAAAGCAAAGCGTAGTGAAGTAGTAATAAAAAAAAATAAAGAAGAAAAGAACCCACATGCAGTGGGGATCAAACAACCGTATTAAAAGTGAATGAAGATGGGTCTTCATTGAACTAAAAGACAAAAACAAAAAAGGATTGTAGCGCTCTAGAAGATGTTGAACTCACCAATAGCCATACCGGTACCAACCATCTCACTAGCCATACCAGTCAAGATGGCTCTTCTGTTCAAGGCTCTGACAGACTTCTTGGTGATCTTCTTGTTGTTAACAGATGGGTCAAATCTCACTGGGAAAGTGGAGACATCAGGGAAGGCCAAATTGTGCTTCTCGTCATGTCTGTAGTGCAAGTGCTTGGACAATAACTTGAATGGGGCCTGTTGTTCCTGAGTATTGGTGGTTTCGGCATCTTCATCGGAAGACACCACATCAGAAGTGTAATCAACAAAGTCGTCAATGGTGATGTTTTCGTCTTTCTTCAATTCTTCCTGGATTGGAGTAGTTAATGATTCAACATCAGAAGATCTAGTCGATTGACTAGACGACTTATGATTCTCGTCAATGATCTTCTTGAAATTCTCCTCCAAGGACTTCAACTCACCGAAAGTGTCAGCAAAGTGGAAATGAGAGTTGATTGGGGAACTAGCCTCAGATTCAGACTCATCAGACTCAAACAAATTGTCATCCTCCATCTGCATGAACTTCACGTGAGCCAATCTTGAAATCTCAGCGTCCTGGTTTTTTCTGAATAGGAACGCCTTTGAGTGGCTAATGAATCTCTTATGCTGTTGGGTGTTGGCTGCTGGTTTGTTAAACAGGTTGTCAGACTCATAGTCAGAAATGGCACTGTAGTACTCATTGTCATCGTCAGAGTTGAACAAGTTATCGTCTTCAGATTGGCCAAGGAGCTCCTCCTCGCTCATAGAGACAAAGTCATCAGGGACTCTAAAGTTTGGTTGGGTGTATTCATCCTCAGATTCTTCATTATCGGCAGCTTCTGGTGCCTGCACGACAGAAGTGTTCTGTAGTTTTCTTCTCTTGAAGTTGAGGTTGTTGTATGTATTCTCATTGTCATCAACGGTAGAGATGGATCTCAACACTGGCTTCTTGGAAACACTTGTTGTGTGTGTCGTGGTGTTGTTGTTGTTGTTACCGATGGATGAGTATACCAAATTCTTGGAGGTTTCTTCTGAATGTTTAGCTTTGGAAGTTAAAAAACGAACACGGGTGGACTTACGACTAGATTGGACCATGATGAATGGGAATAGGTTCTGGACAAAAGTGGGTATAAGGGTTAAAAATTGTTAAAAGGGTGGAGGGGTAAAAGTATTGAAAAGATTGCTACCTTCTGTTCAAAAAGTATCAAGAATTAGTTTTAAACACTGATATAGTTGAATCAAAAAGGAAGTGCGATGCAAATCAATTCGAGTAGTTTAAAGTTGATAAAAGTGTAAAGGAAAAGGGTAAAAAGTCCAAGAACCTTATGTGATACGTGGCTTATATCAAAGAACACAAGGATTTCAAGTTTTATATCAACCTGCTGATGAGCTAGCTCCCTTAAAAAAAAAAATATTCCAGAATTTCTTTTTTTTTGCAGATCACTGTAAAACCTATGCAAGTTGGATATCCCAGTTGCGGCATCCCGTTTCGGGGATTCAGTGCGTGGCTTAACCAGCTCCGGGCAGAGTCCTCCGCCTAGCTTCCACCTAGACTCATCTGCATCTCCGCGCGGGATCGCAACGGTTTTTACAGTTTTCTTTGGGAGGGAAGAAAAGTTTTCAAAGGCGAGAGGCACCAAACGAGCCAATGGGGAAAGCGCAAAATAATACAGACTGGCTAGAGCTTTGTCCGTTCGTGTTGCACAATACTACTTGAGAGCCTAGACCAACTAACAAAGCTATGCGGCTAATGCCTCATATACATACACACACACACAAATATAATACACACATACACCCATACACATACACTCTAGTCCACTTCTACGTATTAGGTTGTCTCAATTCATAGCTGTTCGACGCTCCAGTCCAGAGCAATGGAGGTGAGCTTTCTTAAACATCAGTTAGCTTATTTTTTAACAAGGCCAGGGCCCTGGCTGTACATTCTTTTATGGATTAGGTGGTGTGCCCCTCATGACTTTTGTTTGCTATAACGTGATCATTGATTGACGTATTGGGACCATAAAATCAGTCTGCTCCCCAATTTGAGGGCCGAGGCCCCCTAATCATGATGAATTCTCTGAGAATTAACTTCTTGTCTCGTTTACCGGGTTGTACTTTTGCTACTAGAAACTTACCACCTTGGTACAGTCAAGTTCTTTCTCTGACACAATTTTTTTTCATTGTGATACAACTCATACCGAGTAGGTAAGTACCTACTTATATAAATCGAGATAGCGCCAGTTCATTCAGAGAATTGTATGGTGAGCTGTGATTATCCATACATGACAGTATGTAGTGGTTGTACTTCAAACTGTTCTACATGCGCTCTCTTGAGTGAGACGTGTGTTGTCCTCGCTTATTGGCGTGGTGCTGCGTGGGGTGAGTTTTAATCGTTTCCTCTCTTTTCACAAAAGAACTATAACGTTCTTCCCCTCTAAGAAGCCATGTATGAGATACACAGTTACACGCGTACACACTTCTGCAGCCTTTCTAGTGAACCGCAAGATACCTCCTTCACCCTTACCTCTATCCATTAGCATCATTAAGACCAATGCCACACCTGGTCAGAATAGGGTATATTTGGTGCATGTGATTTGGATATACCTGCATCTATGATCTCATGCTTCTATTAATACACCGTACATGATCTCTCATGACTTCAGATTCTTCAATGGTTAAATAATTACTAGTTGTTTGTAGACTGTGTGATGGTTATGAGTGTGTGAGAAATAGAAAAGAATGATCCTTCTTTCAACTCATCAATAATCACGTGATATCTTAATATCATTCCTGAAGCATATGTTGATAATCATGGTGTTGAAAAGATCAGGATTGCTGTACAGCTCGTGGAGGTACTAGCAGTGTTCCTCGGCCCCCTCTAATCGGTCTTGGAGTCACTGATTTGCACTCAGCCCTGGTGTTTAATACAAGATAGAACTCCATAAACTGGTTCAGAGGTTCTGGTGTATGCACGGCTGCCCGTCGACAGAGGGATCATAATTGAGTAAACTGAATACTCTGATTCTCTGAAAGAGAATGCTGATTCAATGAACATTACTTTCTTCTTTTTTCTTTTCTTTTTTCTTTTACCCCTATTACTTTGCAGGTAGGCAACGTGCACAACACTATCCAGTCCATGTGGCTCTTGTTGATTTCTGATGGCATCAAGAACGTGCATAGTGAACACGCACGAGTTCTCCAAATTTGTGTGTGTTCATTGACAGCATGTGGTCAGGCCTGTTTGAAATGAGGCCTCGAGTTTTTGTTGACTTGTGGCACTAAAATAAAGTTGCTTTTGAGAGAAGAACAGCCATGTGCGATCTGCCTCGTGGGGTGGAACACATGTAGTTGGCCACTATAGTCCATAGATCATGAGCGTATGGCCTACATTGGCAGTTAGCAATTGCTATTGCTATTTGAACTCTGTAGATAATTTGAAGGATTGCTGGCTGGGGCTTATCATCAGGAAGCTGCTATCAACTGAACTGAAATCACATAGAGCGAAAAACACTCTGATACAGCCCGGTTAAATTGGAAGTGTCTACTGATTGAGAAAATAGTTGCTATTCAGATACACGTAGATTAGATACATATGTTTGAGGAGTATCTAGTGTAGATTAGTACCGTCTTGATAATGACATGTGAAGCTGAAGAGTGAAGGCCGGTGATTACTCTGAACGTGAGTGAAGATACACAAATTAGGTCGTACTGTAGAGTTAAACTTTGTGGGGAGTAATTTGACAGCTGTTGATAGCAGCAGCTCGAGTCGTATCACAAACATCAACAAGATCTAATAACTACAGATACCCTCTCTTTCCTCATTGGCTGGTGATATCTTCCTAATCAGCTCATCCGAAATTTGTAAGTGAGTCCTCCTCTTAACTATGGAGCTGGTTATCTGTGCCTGATGATGTTTTGTTTTATTGTTGTGGCTTATCATTCCCATAGATAACAGCCACGGCGCGCCATAAGCTTCTGGAAATGGGGAAAAATCTGTGACAGTAAGAGATCCTCGATGACTTTCCCAATTAAGACAGATGCAGCTGGCCGGTGATACGCGGGGTTCATTTCCATCATCTTGTCTCTGTGGAGTTTGGTCTAGTGACGTGGTTGCGAGCTCCGAACAGTGAATTGTGGGGCATGATAAGACCAGCTAGTTCAATAAGAGCAACAGGAGCTTCAGTCGGTAGATAAGTTGAGTCTCAGATCTTCAAAGTAGATACTACTCAATCACAATTTCACACGGCCTCTATCTCTCACCCGATTCCTCTCCTTCACCATGAGCAAGTTTCAATTCCAGGCAGAGATAAGCGACGCGACAGCATTTATGAAAAAATTTTACGTGTACTTCGGTGCCTACCGCCAGATACAAAAGCAGCTAGCTGATAGCGAGCGAGTACAGAAAACAAAACAGAAAGAAGAAGAATGCAGACAGCACTGAGTACCCAGGATTACCTGCCCTTATTATCCGCACCTCTTCATGGAGACTACCAGATGAATGAATCCGGGTCCAAAATGTCAAATATCAAATATCAATCAAATATCGAAGAATCGAAGAAGCATTGATGACATCAGCAGCTGAGAGGCAAGAAGAAGCTAGCAAAAAAAAAAAAAAAAAAAAAATAGAGAGACGAGAGTCTCCATCATCATTGACACCAAAACAACACAACACAACACAAAAGAAACACCAAACACAATGGCTCCAGGTGACTTAAACCTTAAGAAATCATGGAATCCTGCTCTCATGAAGAACCAGCAAAAAGTCTGGGAAAAAGAGCAGGAGGCACTTGCTGAGAGAAAGAGGATCCAGGAACGTAAAGCTGAGATTGCCAAAGAACAAGAACTCGCTGAGCTCAGGGAATTACAGTATAAGCAAACGGGGAAGAGAGTTGTGGATAGGGTTGATTGGATGTATGATACTGGTGGCGCTGGTGATGGCAGTAAGTTGACCACTGATGCAAATGAAGATTACCTTCTAGGTAAGAAGAGGGTTGATGATCTTATTGTCAATACAAACCAGAAGAGTGAAGTCAAGGCAAGAGGATTCGATCGTGTGACTGCTGGCAATACAGGAATGCTCAGTCAAATGGAGGAGATGAGTCGATCTCGAGATGATCCAATGGCGAGAATCCAGGAACAGAGAATGAAGAAGCTGCGGCAAGTGGCAATGGAGAGAAAGGTCAGGGATGAGAAGCAGAGGGAGAGATCACCAAAACGAAGCAGCGATCATGGACATCATAAATCACACAGATATCGGGAACATGATTCTAGCGAGAAGAGACATGATTCTGATAGAAGGCATAGAGATTCTAGCAGGAAGAGACATAGAGATTCTGAGCATAGAGACTCAGAGAGAAGACATAGAAATGACAGAAAGGAGCGTGGAGAAGAAAATGGAAGCAGAAAAGATAGATATTTGCACGACGAAGGAAGAAGTGAAAGCAGAGGAGGTGCTGTAACCGGTTCTCAGTCAGTTGATTATTAGGTACAGTATATAACGAGTAAACGACCAAATGAGATCTTGTAAGGAAAAACGGGTGTAGCCAATAGAACACCCGGAAAATACTCTAAATACACACCTGGCACATACATTCACCACAGACTAGACCCATCTAGTCAGATATTTCCGGTGCAAAACTATCCCCGATAACAGCACTTTCAAGAATCGGTAAGCGCCACATTCGGAGACTTCGGCGCTCGGATTTAACTCTTTTCGTGTCTTTTTGGCACCCTGAATTTGAAGGAAAAAAACAGTGGAGAGTGAAATCTCTTCAATTCGGACTCTTGGTCTTATACTACTCTATCAATTCTGAATACCCGTTGCAATGAGATTGCTGAAGTTGCTTGTTGCCACTGCTGCTGTGGCTAGAGCTGCTGATCTTGCTGCTGCTGTTATCAACAGCGAAGATGAGGCTGCCGTCACTATCCAGGAAGATGCCTCCACCACTGAAGCACCAGAGCCAACAACCACATCCAACACAGAAGCTCTGATTGTGACAGATGATCCATCTGATCGTCGTGCTGGAAAGATCATTGACTATGACCGTGATGACAGACCAGACGAGACTGAGAAGGACGATGGGAACCCAGATGAGCGTGAAGGTGATAAGAAGGAGTCTCAAGATGGGAAAAATGACGGAAAAGTTAGAACATCTGCATTTGGATTCAGTGGTAAGATTTTGAAGTACGTCTACCTGGACCGTGTCCCTGGGTCAAACTTGAAAGACGAAACCATTGTGCTCTTGACCTCTTTGAACAGAGGTTATGTGACACACGACCAAGGTTCCACTTGGGAACAGATTGCGCCAGAAGAGGAGATTCTCGACATCTTTGTGAATCCACACAACACAGACCACGTTTACTTGCTATCCACTAACCAGAAGATCATTTACTCCACCGACAGAGCTGACAATTGGAAGTCCTTCAGAACCCCAGCCAACTTCATTCCTGGTGTCAACCCACTTCGTTTCCACCCCCGTCATTCCAACTGGTTCATCTACGTGGGTCAGAGAGATTGTGACACTTCTCATGCAGGTGCCTGTCGTACGGTCACTTACAGAACACAGTCATACGGTAAGCGTTTCCAACTCTTGCAAGAACACGTCAACTCTTGTGACTACATTGGGCATCTTGCGCAACCAACCGATGAACGTTTGATTGTCTGTACAAGAGAGTTAAACGAGCACACTGTCCATTCCGAGGAGTTGATCTTCTCTGAAGACTACTTCAAAACCACATCGTCACCACTGTCCAATGTTATTGGTATGGTTCAAGCAGATGACTTCCTCGTTGCTGTCACCTCTGCTGAAGATGGTTCACTAAGAGCTCATGTCTCCGTTGATGGTAAGATATGGGCTGACGCTGAATTCCCATCCAACTTTAGAGTCGACAAGAGGCAAGCTTACACTGTCCTTTCTGCCCAATCACACGCCATCTTCCTACACGTCACCACCAATGCCAGATCCGGCACTGAGTTTGGTGCTGTCCTCAAGTCTAACTCAAACGGTACCTCTTACGTGATGTCTCAACAATATGTCAACAGAGATGCCTCTGGATTTGTTGACTTTGAACAGATGGAGAACTTGGAAGGTGTCGCCATCATGAACACAGTATCGAACCCAAATGACGCACAGACTGGTGCTAAGAAGAGATTACAATCCAAAATCACACATAATGACGGTGCTGACTGGGATTTCTTACAGCCACCAGCCGTTGATTTGGAAGGTAAGAAGAACAAATGTTTTGGTAAGCCACTAAAGGAATGTGCCTTACACTTGCACGGTTACACTGAACGTGCTGATTACAGAGACACTTTCTCCTCGGGTTCTGCGATTGGTATGATGCTTGGTGTTGGTAATGTCGGGTCAGAGCTGGATCAATACCTCGATGGTAACACTTACTTGACCCGTGATGGTGGTGTCACCTGGAAAGAAGTGAAGAAAGGTGTCTACCAATGGGAGTACGGTGATCAAGGTTCCATTTTAGTCTTGGTCAATGGACAGGACTCCACAAACGTCTTGTACTACTCTTTAGATGAAGGTGATTCTTGGAATGAGTACAAATTCACTAATGACTTGGTTGTTGTCAATGACATCTCCACTGTTCCAACAGATGATTCGAGAAAGTTTCTTCTATTCACTCGTCTACCTGCCTCTTCAGGTGACAGAGCTACTGTCTACCAGATTGATTTCTCCCAATTGCTAAAGAGAAAGTGTTCCCTAGACTTGCAACACCCAGACACTGATGACTTTGATTTATGGACTCCACGTCATCCACATCAGGCTGACAACTGTTTATTTGGTCATGAGGCAAAGTATTACAGAAAAGTGCCTGGTGCAGACTGTTACATTGGTGAGAAGTTGCTCAAGCCATACGAAGAGATGAGAAACTGTGCCTGCTCTCGTCAAGATTTCGAGTGTGACTTCAACTATTACAGAGACTCTGCAGGTAATTGCAAATTGGTGCCTGGCTACAATCCACCAGACACTTCTGCCGTCTGCAAAGAATTTGGCGGTGATGAGTACTGGTTACCAACAGGTTACAGAAGGGTCCCATTGTCCACTTGTGTTGGTGGCCAGGAGTTTGACAAGGTTGAGGCTAAGCCATGTCCTGGTCGTGAGGAAGAGTTCAATAGAAAGCACGGATTGAGAGGACTGTCATTGGCTCTAGTGATTTTGATTCCAATTATTGGTGCAGGTGTCTTGATCTATGTCATCTACAACCACTACGTCGGTCGTTATGGCCAGATCAAGCTTGGTGATGACAATGAGCCAGTCGAATTCGACACTGACACTACATTCAATAGAATCTCTTCTATTGTGGGCTATGCCGTGGTGGTCACAGTTGGTTTTATGAGCACAGTGACTGCACCAGGCATTGAACTGATTAAGGAGAAGCTTTTCAAGAAGAATGTCGCTCTAGATTACAACTCTGTCACTGCCAATGCGTACTCTGACGATATCTTGGATGAGACCTCATTGCATACTACCCAGCACGACGATACTGATTTGTTGAGTGATGGTGACTTGACAGAGGCTGAGGATGACCGTTTGTGAAATAATCTAATGACCGGTCCGGTACCCATGTTTATAGGTAGAAGAAAAAAGGAAATATTACAGAAAGTTGTACCATTTTTGGACACATTTGTAGGTTACTGCTGCTACTACGTGCAAGAGCTTGTTTGAAGGAGTTTTTCAAATAAGCATGGCAGTAACAACACGAGGACGATTCAAAAAAGTGACAAGTCATAAACACCAAGATCAACGAAAAAAAGTGAAAAGGACAAATCATCTATCTGAGGATCTCAATCATGTGGAAGAACTGACTGTAATATCAGTATGAATCATAGCGTATTAAGACTGCGATCTTCCAAACGTCCACTATCACAACTCTTCTTCTCCACCACTAACACCTTATTAAAATCCAAAAGGCATCGTTCTACGCTGTGGCGAAAGGGAGACAAACAGGAGTATTCCCAGTTGAATCAAGTCTGAAGCAAGTTGATGGGCTCTCGGGTTCTCTGTTCAAGAAGTTCGACACACAGAGGGAAGCAGAGGAGTTTGTATCAGAGAGTGAAACTTTGAACCATATCAGTACGAAGCCGTGTTTGGAGCATACAACAGGATATTGTGAAAGAAGATGATTACCATGATGAATGCAACTATTGTGGTGCTTTGAAGGCGAAAAAATGTCGCGGTCCCCGACGCTTTGACACGCTTAAAGAATGACAGACATATTATGACAATTATCTGTTCCCTGTTCATTTCAACCATGAGCATCCCGAATTGGCAACAGATTCATTGCTGAAAATGAGTTCAATGAAGATAAGTAAAGAGCAGCGTGTGACGGATAATACAGTAGTTTTCATCTCGATCAAGAGGTTTCATCATGATGATAAGTGTGTTTATGGAGTATATTTTGGTTGGGGAGATCCAGTGAACTTTGAGTGAGCTTTGCTGTGAGTACAACAGTGGAACTAGAGATGCACTGAATAGGACCTTGAAAAGGATCTTTTGGCTGATAAGTGTTTGTAAAATGGGTGCTGGTTCTCTCTTTCGAAAATTCACTCTTTCCCAAATTTGTGGTTCAGAGACGGTGATAGAGTTATGGAGATGCTTGATGATGGGTCCATAAGAGACAATATTGATGTAATAAGAATTTTTTACATTGACAACTTCCCAATCTTTGCCGGACACAAGTTTGAGGTGATAGCCGTGGAGCAGAAAGATGTCCATTTCAGAATTTTTGATCGTCTGCAACAGATGGATTCGTATGAGCAGATGGATTATGTGAAGAGGTATGATAAGATGGAGAAGTTTAGACAATTGGAACGAGGTTGGCGCTATCTTGTCTGAATGCAGATCAATAAGATATGTACATCATCACTGTCCCATCACTGTATCCCACAGCCATGAAATCATTTTTGATCACTTGGGCATCACGTCTGTTCCTCAATACAACCTCATTTCTCAACTCAGACCCTTTTGTAATTGACAGTGCATTCGGTTTAGTTATCTTCATATTCTTGGCCTTGACATCGTCATCTTCATTCAAGTTCCCAACTATATTCAAATTCCCAGTGATCCTACCCCTTGGTTTTCTGAAACTTGACTCATAGTGCAATTCCAATAATTCCTTATTAAGTTTATAGAACTTGATGGCACCATTCCAAGAGGCCAATACATATTTGTCGTCAATGAAGCCAACACTAGCAATTTTTCCCGATCCAGATCCTTTGTCGAGTGTGATCAATGACGATCGTGTAGATCCTATGGAGTGCAGCGCGACCTCTGGTTTAATTGATGTTGATATCACTGTGCTGTTTGTTAGATCGTGTGTCAGTGATAGAACAGGGTCAGGAAAGTGGTGCTTAGCAACGGAAATAACTTTGAATAATTGGGAAGATAGGTTCACTTCAACCTGTGCAACATGCCCTGACTCATATCCAATGAACAAAATGCTTTCAATGGGCCAAAGTAACTTCATGATAATTCCAAACTTCCCAGTTCTGTTTACATCTCCATCTCCATCTGCATCATCATTAGTTTTAAAATCATCAAATTCAGTACCTCTTACCTGTTTATAGATATCCACAGATTCAAGTACACGCCTCAATTTGCGATCATCCAACAAGTCACCTCTTCGTAGAAATGACACATCATAAACGTCAAATGCCTCAGAGTCTCTCGTGTTGGGAGTCACTAGCCATTGGCCACAGACATCAACATTACTGAAATTTAGGGCATTGACAGGAAGTTCATACACCATCTGATCCTTCATTACACCATCTGATCCAAATAATCTCCAGAACTTGACACAGTGATCTCTTCCATGTGTCAACACCAGGCCAAAGTAGCCCCAATCAACAACGCCATCAACGAGGCCCATCTGTCGCACAGACATGATCTGCGATGAATGCGCTTGGAATTCCAACACTGGTCTGTGCATCGACAGATCCCACACGATCAAGAGTCCTGATTCGTCAACGGACACCAGGTACGGTTTCAATTGGAGGGTCTGTGCACTGGCGGCTATCTGTCGGGGTGTCACCAATGGAGCATGGATGAATTGGAGAGAAGTGATTGGATACGTGTGCTTTCTGAGAGTAAATAAAGGTGGCCTGGAGTCACTTGTCAGCGGGCCATTCATGATTGGTCAGATCTTGAGCTCTATCTGGTGGTGGAGCTCTCACTAAGGCAATGTATATATGAATAGCAATTCCTTTTTTTTTTTTTTTTGTTATTTTTCGATCTTTCTTGTTTTTCTTTCCTAAAAAAATTGTGTCAAGTTTGAATTGAAAATGGGCATCAAGAAAGTCGCGGAGGGCACTCTGATAGGAATAGGAATTGGTACCTCAGCTGCCGCTCTAAGATAGTAAAACACCAATTATGTCTCTCATGCACCTTTCTGTTGGACATTGCTAAGGCAAAGTGCAACAGAAACATCAACCCAAATGGGAATCCATTTGCCTTTGATAACTATGAGAGCTACCTTGATACTGAGACCAGAAAGACAATCCTGAACAAGTACACAGCCAGAAATGCTATCTTGAGCACGTTGCAAGCAAGTGTCTCTTCAACTCACCAGTTTTGTTTGTGCATAAGTACCTTTTGTGGGTTCGTACTTCCAGAATCAGAAGGATTCGTTCCACGAAACCACTGGATTTACAGGCTAATAGTCAAACATTAATGATTTCGGTACAGTGCCTCAGATTATGGGCTTCCCAATCTTGCCTAAGGGGGACAGAATGAGCTGCAGTACTTCTGTGCCAATGAACAAGTTGGTGCTCCAATCAATAGTCTTTAATCCGAACACAATGACTTTTGGCATGTTCAATTTTACCGGTGATAGCAATAGAACCAATGGTTTGTCTTTGGTAGTGTCATTGCTCCTGCTGCATCATTTCACTGAATGGAATATTTTGTTGTGAAGAACTAGAGAGTGGAGGTTAGCCTCATGGCTAAACATTTACCAGCCGTTGTTGACAACACAGCCGGATGGTAAGAGCGAATGACAAGAGTCCTCATATTGAAAGGTATTAGAGAGGTCTAGAGATATAAGTGCACAAACTACAATGAATTTCACCTCATTTAGACATTAACTACAACAGCACAAAAGCTGTATCGATCAACAATATACTTCAACAGCAAGCTGTAGTCTAAATCAAGAGAGCAGCACCGACAGCAATGGCACCGACAGCAGCACCATAGGCTGGAGCAGAACCGGCAACCGCAGCGTTGGAGGTCTGATTAGAGTTGTTTTGGGCAGAAGCAGTTGCAGCAATGGCAGCAATGGCAGTGACGGTAGAGAACTTCATTACTATCTATAGTTTTTATGTGTATGTGTCTGTGTGTGGCGTGGTATATAAATCTATATATACAAAGAGAGGAGGTGAAAGATATTTCTTCCACAATTTATACCCAGAGAGGAAAACTTCTCAGATTGCCAATCTATGTGGCCATAACAGAAATTCTAAATCTTGGAATCTCTAGAAATTGTTTAATTTCCCTACAAAATTAGCGCAATCGTAAGAGCAGGTGTTCTGGCGTTGGCTGGGATTGTAGTTGTGTAAAAATTGAGAACCATACCTTTTGGCAGAAAATCCACTCAAATTGATACAACAATAATATTTTTTTGTTGGAGAACTGTAATTCCAATAAGCTAATGAGTCATGACAACTTGACACTTGTTACTTTCCAATTGTGACTTCTTTGGAGCAACTAATCTGTTCCTGAATCCTGCATTGATCAGATATGCACGTCTAGGGACATCTGCACCTAATCTGGGAATAAATGATTGACTTTTTTTAGAATAACGTTGACAGGAAAACAACTTCAAAAATTCTATCTCCGCAAGTTGCACTCAATGCTCATTACACAGTCAGTGAACACTGGGCAGTTGCTAGACTCCTTTTAATCACGGCCCATGTGGCCTTCATATGAAGTGGTTGTGTCTTTTTTCTTTTGTTTTCATTTTCTTTTTTTTTTCCCTCAGGACACCTACAATGACGTCATTTTCATGACAAAACATTGTGCATAATCATACCGAACCTTTCAAGTTCTGCGCCTTTAAAGCAACTTGTAGATCTAATTTAATACACTTTTCCCACCATTATTGCTATCACTGCTGCAAACAAACTAAATACAAACATCCATCAACTCACCTCTCGGTCTCTTTTTGAATGCATTGCCACCACTACCATCACCTTTACACTCATTATTACTGCCCAAAGGTGATATTGGCTTAACAACTATCATTGAAAGAACAACGGTCTTGTAGAGACCCACTGGTGAAGATCTGGGAAATTTAGTACTATGCCGAATTATTATCACTGGTGCAAATAGTTTCAGTTCAGTTATCAAAAACTACAGCTACTCATCATGTATGTATTTATTCACACTAACAGGACCAGTACAATAATTAAATATTTTGAATGGCTCTGTAAAGACTCAAATTGAAGCCGTTTGTTCGACTGTGTCAAGGCCCAGTTGTCAATAGTGTACTACAAAAATAAACTAATTGGAAACTCGGATGCACAACAACTCTTGTGCAGATTCATCATATAGATAAGGACTAGATCAATTGTGAGCTCCGGCTCTCAAATCCATCACTTCTCTGGCAATTGCAATGGCATCAGGTGGGAAACCAGCTTTCTCTGCAACCTCAATAGCATATGATTGTTCAGAAATACCTTCCTCCAACTTTCTATTAAAGTGAAGATGTCCATTCACCCGATCTGCCGTTATCTTTTTAAATGCGAACGTTTCAAGCCCAGTAGTTTGATACTTCCTGATCAAATGACTAATCTCATTTCCATAGTGCGTAGAAAATAGAATTCTGGACTTGTTTTGATTGACTAGGTGGTTGAGTGTAGCAAATGCCACAGCTGTGCCCTCTCTGGAACTAGTGCCTCTTCCAATCTCATCCAAAATGGCCAAGGATCTATTAGTGGCTCCATTCAGTATGTAACTCGTCTCCACCATCTCAACCATAAATGTGCTCATGTTGTTAGACAAGTCATCAGTAGAATTCACACGACTGAACATCTTGTCCACAACACCAATCTTTGCACTAGTGGCAGGAACATACGACCCGATCTGTGCCAGAATCACAATGATAGCATTCTGTCTCAAAAAAGTCGATTTACCACCCATGTTTGGACCAGTGATGATCCATGCAAACTGATCCGAGTTCAAGCTCAGATCATTCGATGCAAAACGCTTCATCTCGGCATTCAATGAGTCTTCAACAACAAGATGTCTCCCATCAACAATTTTTAGATCTGTCGTGCCATTAACTTCAGGGCACACAAGGCCCCTCTCATGGGCCAAAATGGCAAAAGAACTCGTCACATCAAGAGAGTCAAGAAACTTCCCAATACTTCTCAGGTGAATGCTTCTCTTGATGACTTTTGCCATCAGCGACTTCACAACATTGTTCTCCTCCTTTTCGATTCTAACCCTCATCGCATCGATAGCATGTCCCAAGGATGTCAGCTTCGGATAACTGTACCACCTGGTGTATATACTCTTTTGGGTCAATACACCTTCAGGGAACAATGTAGGAAGGTCATCATATTTACTTGTCTTTGTTCCTTTAATGTATACTTGATATCCCAAACTTGGAGTCAGCTTCAATGACACCTCTTTAAACCCACCTTCAACCTTCACTTTGTCACTCAACGCAGTCTCGAGATCGGCACGTTGTTGTTGTAATGCGTCGACCTGTTCATGAAGTGTCTTCAATGTTTTGGAGGATTCCTTTCTGATAACATACACCGGTTGTGGCAATTTTGTGGTTCGACTTGCAGCTGCATAGGTGGTAATTTCGCTGGCTAAAGACTCTAACTCCTCTTTGGCAACTTTCTGCTGATTCTCCAAATCACTGAGTAGGTGGTCCACATCGATATCCTTGAGAATTTCTTCAGCTAGTTTGATCTCTGATTCAGGTACTGGTGGTAATGATTTGAGGACTTTGGAATCATTGAGATTCTCGTTAATGATTTCCTTGATATCTTCAAAAGTCTGAACAGTTGTAGCTAGTTGGACAAGATCAAGAATGCTACCCCTCCCCATTGAAAACCTTTGGACAATTCTGGTAATATCATGGCACTCTTTCAGCTTCATAACTATCTGCTTTCTAAAGATTGGCTTCTCAAAGAAGATAGTAACCATTTTTTGTCTAGACAAGATTTCCTCGACATTAGTCGATGGTGCCATTAACCATTGGGAAAGCAGTCGTGCGCCACCTTGGGTGGATGTCCTTCTCACACAGGACAAAAGAGAACCCTTCGCCAACTGGTTCCTGTATGTCTTGTGAAGCTCCAACGCATCTGATGTTCTGGAATCAATCTGCATAATCCTCTCAGGACGCTGTTTCTCTGGTAACTGAAGACATATGGTTGTTTCAGGGAAGTGCTCCTCTATGTAATTCAACAGACTCTTCATTGCAGAAGCCTCCTTAATCGAAAGCACCTCAAATGACTTTTTAATTACAGATTGCGTGAAGTTGAACATACCATAGAACAGGTCCAATGTCTTGTGTCTTGCTGGTAAATTCTGATACTTGACAAAGTACTTGTTCAATTCAATAAGTTCCTGGTACCAGTCTCCACTTTCAAGTTTGTACTCCACTAGGTCTTCGCTCAACAAAATTTCGGAGGGCTTTATTCTGGAAATAGCCGAAGCTAGGCCTTCAAGTGTAACTTCTTGCACAAATAAAGTTCCAACAGAAATATCAATCCATGCTAGCCCAACAGGTATGTCTGGGTCTGCTGGTCTGTTTACGGAGTTCTTGGGAAAATCAATAACCAAAAGATAGTTGTTTTCCTGCTCATTTAAAAAAGCCTCATCAACAAGTGTACCAGGAGAAATCACTCTTGTAACACGTCTCGCAATCTTCACAGGGTCGTTGTCAATTGAGGTTTCCCTCTGAAACTGTTCTGAAACAGCGACGCCCATGTTCAAATCCTTCACCAGCACCTTGAGGTGTCTATCCAGTTGAGAGAGTGGAAATCCAGCCATTGGAACAATGAGATCCTTAAATGTCTTCTTAGTGAGCGTGATGTTCAATCTTGGTGCAATTTCAGTAGCATGTTCAAAGTAGAGCTCATAGAAACTGCCAACCTGGGTAATCACAATGTACCCTTTGTACTTGTCCATTGTTTCTCGAACACTTCGCATCAATGTAGGTAAGGAATCAAGGTACAACTTGCGTTCCCATTCCTTCTTGGCATCTGGATCAATCTGTCTGTTTCGGCTCAACTTGAGAATGACCTTTGTTGGTTCTTTGTTTGGTCTTCGACACACAGTATGAAGTAGAAGTGGGACAGGCGATCGAGCACTCCACTTCCTTCCCAACCCAAAGAAACTTCTTCTAATCATTAGCCCTCTATAATGCCTGATAGAAATGAAAGAATGACTAAATCGGAAACGTCCCCCATTATTATTGAAGGAGTTGTTCAACACCAAAGCTTATGTGACAGTTCGATGATCTCGCCAGAAACCGCCCTCGGAACACCGGAATTCCATGCCTTCTGGGACCTGCAATTGTCCTAAATCCACAGACTACAAACTGTAACTAAGCATGTTTTTTGTATATAACAAATGATGCTCTGTGGTTCAAGATTAATACATAACTTTCATTAATTATTTCTTCTCAAACCCAACAACTAAATCTCCACCAAAGTTCAAAATTTCATTGAAAATGGCCTCCTTGTTAATGATAACAAGGTCCTTCTCTTGCGGCTCAAAGTTGTACCCAATCTGTACTCTGAACTTTGTCTTTTGTAAAGTATTTGGAACAAACAAACCACAAATCACACTTTCTCCGTTTTCATCAATGTTGTTCAGTTTGTAAGAGAAAATCACCGAGCCCTTGAACTTCAGGTTGAGTTGTTTGATCAATTGCGCGGCTGGATCATACTTGGAGTCCAGTTCAATAGGATATGATGAGGCACTGTTAATCAAGTTCTTGAAAGTTTTCTTTCCCTTGGGTAAGACACCAGAGCTCAAAGTCAATGGAGTGGACTTCAACTTCAAGACAAAGTCATAGTCAGCAAGCGATGGAGTAAAGAGCAGCTTGATCGTATCCTTGTTCACACCATTTTTCGTAACCAACTGAATGGCAACCTTGGATAATGCAGTCAGTCTGGTTGCAATCGGTAGTGGAACACTGTTAGACCATAAAATACCAGACTTGTCAATCTTTGAAGCGACAAAGAACTGTGTTCTCATGCCCAATGGATCTTGCTTTCTGATGTTGTCAAAGTTGGACTTTATCTGCTGATATGATTGAACTGTAATCTTGTCAGAAAGTTTAGAGACAATCTCGCTAGCCTCTTCAATATCATCTTGCTTGGAGCTCAAGTCCAAGATCAATGGTTCTTCTTTCCAATTCCAACTGGCAAGGAAGTTCAAGATCTTCAAGAACCCATTCTCCACAGATGAAGGAGAATCAAACTGTGCAGGATCAACAAAAGGTCTCAATCCAATTAACTCAACCAACTCTTCAGTCAAGTGTGGTAGAAGTAGCTGGTCATCAAGCCACTTCTTGAATAATCTCACTGTTGGTGAATAGAACGGGAACTGGTGTGACACAGTGGAGATGGTTCTGGTATGAGTGATGGAACCAAGATATTTCTGGTTAAACTTCAAATAAACAGACTCCAACTCTGCCCTCTTCTCTTTTCTGGCACTCTCAATGGCTCTCAGGTACAGCACTTCATCACGCTCAGTCAACACTCTCAATCTGAACCCATATCCTTCTGGAGACAAGACATTCAGCGTTGTAACCTCGAAGTTGTAAGGAATAGAGTCCTGATCTTTGCTGATAAAACTTCTGTAAACAGTCTCCTTACTCAAAATCTCATGAATCTTGATCAGGAATGCAGTCTTGGTGTTCTCCAACGCACTAATCTCATCAGGCCACTTGACTGATGATTCGAACTGAAGAACCAAATCATTGAAAAAGTCCTTAGATGAAACAGCAAATGGGACTGGAGCCACAAGTGAAGTAGATCTCAAAGCTGGGCCAGCTGGTAACACTGACTTGATAGCTAATGGGAGATCCAACTTGATCAATATTCTGTAGAGCTCATCAAAACTTTTACGAAGGGCAACAGAGGCAGTTGTAGAGGTGATAGATTGCTTGGTTGATGATGGCAGATTTGACAGTGGCAACAAATCAT
The DNA here is from genome assembly GCA_030569515.1 of Barnettozyma vustinii. Taxonomy (NCBI): domain Eukaryota; kingdom Fungi; phylum Ascomycota; class Saccharomycetes; order Phaffomycetales; family Phaffomycetaceae; genus Barnettozyma; species Barnettozyma vustinii. The sequence continues at coordinate 3,760 of JAJMLD010000116.1, read as the reverse complement.
TAAATTCATAGATGGAACTTTCAATCTTGACATCCTCTCTCAAATGTCTCTTGAACACATATTCAATAATAGAAAGAATGATTGGTTGCTTGTAATCTGTGTTCCACACAACGGAGTTCGAGATAGAACCATCTCTGAATCTTCTCAAAGAGCACTTGGAACCCCAGAAAGATCTGAACTGTTCACTGTCTTCTGATTCCAATGGTCCCTTGGTAACAAGTTTCTCACATTCGTGGGAGTCGGCCAATAGACCAATCTGAATATTCACTTTATTCTGCTGTGATGGTTTACGCTTGGAGATTTCAAACTCAGTCACTGGATTCTTGACAATGACATTGAAGCCTTTGACTCTCTCACCCAAGCCAAACTTCAACAATTGTGAAATCTTGTTCGTAATGAAGTTCTCATATGTCAGATGCGTGATCTTTTCAAATGGACCAAATGAATCGTCAGTAGATGCATCAATTTGGAGCAGTAGGCTGTAATCGTATTTCAAGTGGTCAACGTTGGAGTTCTTCAAAAACAATGGGTCAAATCTATCCTGGATCACATCATTCAAAAGATCCAAGGTCTTCTTGGCATGTTGCACCAACAATGCATACGAGTTTCTGGTGACTTTGTGCAAAATATTAATCTTGGATGATTTGTCAAAAATGGTTGGAGTATTGAACCCTTCAGAGACATATCTGCTGAGTTCTGAAGAATCAGAGTAGAGCTGCAGGTAACCAGCAGAAGATAGATCCTGGATAGCCAAATACTTGATCACACCTTTGAACAGCTGGTATGAGGAAAACCCATGCAGCAAAATCTTGTTACCTTGAACACCACCACCATTCAGCAGAGCAGCAGTCAAAATGGCAAACTCAAAATGGCCAAATCCTCCTTGTGCGACACTTGATCCCAAACCTCTTTGGGACAGCCATAGCCGTCCCAAAATGCATGCTTCTTTGAACTGGTCTGCTGACTTCTTGGCTTTGTACAGGTATTTCAAGAAGTAATCATAAGATGTCATAGTCAGGATGGAGGAGTTATAAAGTGGGGTTGGAGGTAGTTCCAAGTCTTCCTCTTTCTGAACTCTAATACAGTTCTTGTTTGGTAGTAGCTTCTTTGGATCAAATATTCTGTATGGGAAGCCCACCAGGATGTTGATGGAGAACTTGGTCTTATTGAAGTTATACTCTGAATCAAGTTGTGACTCTGTAGCCGTCAGTCTCAGCACTGGTGTAAGAATGTCTCCATTGAGGTATGTGTATGATAATTTCAAAAAGTTTAGACCCTCTTTCTTGAAGATCACTCTCAGGTTCTCTGTAAGGTATCCCAGGTAGAATGAACGCTTGTGCAAGCCCCTGTAGTTCAGATAATCCTTGGCCTGAAACGACTCAGTAGGCATAGTAACATTGACATCAATTGCAAGACCATGTGGTGATTGAATGGCTGTTTTGAGACCGAATGACCCCACAATGGAGACATTCTCAGGCTTCTTGTAGTCAAACTTATAATTCACATTGGTTGGCTTAGGATCATTGAATGGCACTGCTGTTTTCTTATTCTTGAACCATGACTCTACTTGACCTAGTGACTGATCCTCAAGTTCAGGTACATCTTGGATCAGTTCATAAAGCTTGTGTAAAAACTTTTCGATCTTGGCGATCTTGTGGTCTTTCAACTTGACTTCCTTGATCAGTTCATCAATCTGTAATTTGAAGATATTGGATTTGAAGAGCTCTGCGGTCTCTCTAGCTATCTGTATATCTTGGGATGAGAGCTTTGAATGAGGTTTTGAAGAAGAGGATTTCTGTTCTTCCTCGTGGTCAAAATCTTCTTCATCATCTTCAGGGTCTTCACTACCACTCTCCTGCTCATCCACGGACTTAGAAATATCCTCAATGATCTTCTTCTTGGTCAAGGAAGGTTTCTTAGAAGACTTCAACCCGTCAGATGACTCTGACTTTCTCTTTAATGCACCACCCATGATCTAGGACAAAACAATGAGTATTTACAACTCCTCGCACCGAAAAAAGACCGATTCCTCAATGAAATAAGGATTACTTGGTAGTTAAATGTGTCTTATCAGCGACAAGATACACGTTTGGGCTCGGGAAAGGGACCGTGCGGATGCAATAGTCTAGTGACCTTCTCTATAACTCACACTGTTAAATTTTTCTTAATTTTTTCTTAATTCGCGAAGTTGATAAATGCGTGAACTTTTGGGACTAGCCTCGAGTGCAAGCGTAATTTTCCTCCCTCAAGATTGGTGTGCAGGTGTACTTGTCTCCGAGGGTTTAAATTCCCGGAATTGGGAATGACCGAATTGTCCGTCAACTTTTGATACGACGATAGGAGTTGGTGTTCAACAAACGAACACGGACAAAGATTCTGGTAAACAACAGCCATTGCGATGTCTAAGACGATCTCTGAGTCTGATCTGCAGACAGCTCTTCGTAAGGCCACTTCTGCTGATGAGACTGCCCCAAAAAGAAAGCATGTTAGAGCCTGTATTGTTTACACCTGGGATCACAAGTCTTCACACTCCTTGTGGAATGCCCTAAAGATCTTGCCTATTCAAAACGATGAGGTTCAGCTATTTAAGGCTCTAATCACCATCCACAAAGTTCTTCAAGAAGGTCATCAATCTGTTCTCGCTGAAGGGTACAGAAACTTGAACTGGATCGATGGTTTAGGGAGATCTATCCAAGGTGATGGATTTAAGGGCTATGGGAGATTGATTAAAGAATATGTCACATATCTGATCAGAAAGCTTCAGTTCCACAAGAATCATCGTGGTTTCAATGGTACCTTTGAATACGAAGAGTATATCTCGTTGGTGACTGTCCAGAACCCAGATGAAGGCTATGAGGCTATCATGGATTTGATGTCCCTTCAAGACTCACTTGATGATCTGCAGAGACTGATTTTTGCGTCAATTTCCCATGACAAGAGATCTGAATGCAAAATTTCAGCTTTAGTTCCGCTCGTTACTGAATCTTATGGTATCTACAAGTTCATCACCTCGATGTTGAGGGCGATTTACCGTTCTACAGGGTCTGATGATGCCTTGGAGCCATTGAAGCAGCGTTATGAGTCACAACATGCTCGTCTTTTTGAGTTCTATGCTGACTGCTCCTCCATTCGCTACTTGACTTCTTTGATCACAATCCCTAGATTGCCAGAGACAGCTCCTAACCTCATGGTTAAGGATGAATCATCTGCCGAAGATGAGATTCCGAGACCAGAATCCCGTTTGACCAATGTATCTGAACCAATTTCTGAGCAGCCAACTGTCTCCCAGTTCCAGCAACCAATCGCTGCTCAACCAACTGGTGTCGATTTCTGGAGCAACCAACAATCTAGTTTTGAGGCTGAGCAACTCCGTCTGCAACAAGAGCGCGATGCACAAGCTTTCCAACAACAACAGTATGCTGAGCAACAGAGACTTTTGTTCGAGCAGCAACAGGTACAGCAGCAAGAACAGCAGCGTATTGCACAAGAGCAATTGCTTCGTGAGCAGTACCAGTCACAAGCTCAGGGTCGTGTGGCTGAGTTAGAACGCGATCTGCTGGCTCTGAGAGGACAATATGAACAGGATCAACTTCTACTACAGCAGTATGATCAACGTGTCAAGGCCTTGGAGACCGAAATAACAGCCACTACTCAATCAGCTACACAACAAATTGGGTCGAAGGATGAGCTGATCCAAAACTTGCATGAGCAGATAACTCTATGGAAGAATAAGTATGAGAGTTTAGCTAAGCTCTATTCT
>JAJMLD010000115.1:0-25412 GCA_030569515.1 Barnettozyma vustinii | reverse complement strand
TGACTCTTCCCAGTTGAAGTTCCCAGCTTTGGACTGTATAACTGAGATAGATGGTGCCTTTTGTTGGCCAATCTTAAGGTTATATCTTATTTAATCACTAATCACTAATCTTTTTGATTAATAAGAACTTATGTAATATAACTGAAAACCACGTGATTTTCATAGTGTTTATTTTCCTCCGTAATCTATTGTGTCCTCGTGTTCTAGTGTTCTATGGGGCTGACTCATTGATTACGTAACAAAAGTTCCATTTTCCACATTTCGGAAATTCCCAAGATAGCTATTTATATTACAACATTACAGAAAGCACAGTTAAAATAGCTGAAATAGCTGGAGTGCTTACCCTCGAGAGCAGGCAATTGATCGATTAAGCCTCCAGAATTTTATCTCAATGGCAGACTCCATATCCAGAATTACCTCAATGCTTGAAGGTGCCAGGGATCTGGCACTCGAAGCAGCATCTGCAGCATCTGCCAGGCTGGCCGAGACCCCAAATGATCTACGGCCGAAGGAGGTTTCCAAACTGCTCAACTCACGCCTTGAGAGAGACATCCTCAAGGGTCTGAAGTACGTTATCTCACTGATCTCAAGTGGCTCTGATGCTTCCCAGTACTTCACTGATGTTGTTAAGAACGTCACCTCATCAAGCCTAAAGATTAGAAAGCTTGTCTACACATATCTCTTAAGATATGCTGAGAAAGAGAGTGAGACTGCTCTACTCTCCATCAATGCCATCCAGAAGTCTTTTGGAGACAAGAATCCTCAAGTCAGGGCACTTGCACTCCGCGTGATGTCAGAGATCAAGGTTCCATCCATTTATCCCATTGTTCTGCTTGGCATAAAGAAGTGTGTGTCAGATCCTTCTGAGAGTGTTCGACAAGCAGCAGCTGTTTCTCTGGTGAAGGTCTACAACAATCATGGAGCATCTTCCACTGATGAATTGGGCACCTTTGTGGAGAAGCTCTTAGGTGACAGAGATCCAGCTGTTTTGAACTCCACTATCCTAGCTTTTAAAATAATCTGCCCTTCAAAGCTCGAGCTTCTTCACAGTCACTTCCGTTATTTTTGCTCAATTATTTCCAGATTGGACGAATGGGCCCAGACATACCTCATTGAGATCCTCACAAACTATACAAGAGTGTTTTTGCCCAAGCCCAGGATCTTTAACCAAGCTTCTAATACCAGTGAGTACATTGAACTTCCTGGAAACTATAATGAGATTCCATTCCCAGTTTACGAAGTCGAATACGATCCGGATCTCAAACTCTTTTTGCATTCAATAAAAAATCTAGTGTACAGTCAAAATGAAGCCGTTGTTCTTGCTGTGGCCAGAGCTTATTTCCATTTGAGTCCTCCAAAATCTTTTAAGCAGTCTCAAGTTGCAGCATCCCTTGTTAGGATTCTTTTAACGAGCACCCAAGAGTCAGAATATTTCATTCTCCAGTCAATTCTCTACATGGCCGTCCATGACCCAACTTTGTTTATCCAGTTTGAGAAGAGATTTTACATTCTACCAAAAGACAACACCAGCAACGCTCGTTTCAAGATTAAGATCCTATCAGTCATTTGTAACGAGAACAATATTAAAAGGATCATCAGTGAGCTTCAGTTTTATACTCTGAATTCCAGTGACCCGCAAGTTGCCATCGAAAGTGTCAAAGCAATTGGGATTTGCTCCCAAATTACAGACTACCTGAGCTCAAAGACGTTGAAGTGGCTATTATCGGAACTACTTTCTCCAAAGTTGGATAGTAATGTGATGGCCGAGTTCTTAACAGTGATTAGATATTTGGTCCAACAGAACCCGCAAGCCAACACCAGAACGCTTATCAAACTTGTGAAGCTTCTAGATGAAGATTCACTCGCAGAAGGAGCCAAGGAGATTGTGATTTGGTTAGTTGGTGAGTTTGCAGATATCGTGTCAACCATTGGACCTGATGTCCTCAGAAAACTTCTAAGAACGTTTGTCTCTGAAGCACCGTCCATCAGATATCAAACAGTGCTATTGGCCGCTAAGATTTACTCTTATAGCCTTGGAAACTATAAGAAGTCCACTGGGGATGTAAACCTTGAGCAGTATGATTTTGAAGGAATTATCCCAAAGATGTTTTTCCATGTCATTCAATTGGGAAAGTACGATGACAATTATGATACTAGAGATAGATCAAGAATGCTTTACTCTCTCCTCAGCTCAAAACAAACCGAGCTAGCAACTCTTATTCTTGAGGCCCCGAAGCCAATTCCTCTGCTGTCTTTGAGGAAGAATGGGCCTTTGGAGATTTCAACAAATGAATCCAAGGAAGAGTACATGTCTTTGCTAGTTATTGATGATTTAGTCCGATCTTATAATATTCTTCCAAAGTGGACTGATGAAAATGATTTACCTGAAAGTTCCATCCGCGATGAAGTTGAGTTGAGGGATACAAGAAGATCCATACATCAATCATCTACTCGTACAGAGCCCTCGTTTGCCTCTCAACAGCAGACTAGATTTAGCCCTCCAGTCAAGAAAGAGAAGTATAAACTTCAAAGTCTGGATGACTTCTTTGCAAATGATGATCTTAAGCCTCAATCGAACAACTTGAAAAAGAGGGTAGTTGTTTATGAAGAAGATTCAGAGACAGAAGAGGATGAGTCAAGTGAAGAAGATAGCGATGAGCAAGATGATGATGAGGAGGAAGAGGAAGACGATGATGAGGAGGAAAAGGAAGAGAAAGCGGAAGAGGAAGAGGAAGAGGAAGAGGAAGAGGAAGAGGAAGAGGAAGAGGAAGAGGAAGAGGAAGAGGAAGAGGAAGAGGAAGAGGAAGAGGAAGAGGAAGAGGAAGATGAAGAGGAAGAGGGTAGGGACCATAGGTGTGTTGAAGATATTGCTTGAAAACTACCAAACGAAATTTCATTGAAAGATCCATAAATTAAAGGACTGAGTCAAATATATCCAGGTTGTAGTCAGGTTGGTCAACCTTAGGATAGTAGGGAACGATTGAATCGACTTGTTGAACATATGCACTGTTGTAGATTCTCCAGTATGTTGTTCTTACCTTTCTGGCTGGATGGAATAAACCGGCCCAAATGTAGTTAAGAAGTAAACCAGGACCGATTGAGTTTCTTATTCCTTCGATACTCTCCAAAATTCTGTTAATGACATGCGGAGAAGTTTCAAAGACATTAGGCATGAGCAAATTCAGAAGATGAACGAATACATCCTCGCATCCAAGTCCAACGCACCCCAAAGAAACGTGTCTCACAACAGTTGCAGCTGTTTGTCTATGGACAAGATCTCTGTCTGTTAAAGCATCCTCAACTAGTGGTGTTATTGAAAACATGTAGTCCGCAGATATGTCACCAATATACTCAAACATAAAAGTCATTGCTTTCAGAACACCGTTTTGGACATTAACATCAGGTGTTCTGTATTCGTTCATCAGTGCTGGAAGAACAGTGAAAGGCGCACATGTTTCAGCAACAATTCCAATAGCAACAGCAGTACAAACTCTTAGCTGACGCTCTTGAACCCTCAAATTGTTCAACAGTGTGACCAGAACTTCCTGTGGACCAACGGCTTTGGCAATATAACCAAAAGTTCGGTTTGCTGACTTCCTAACGCTCTTCTTTGTGCTTTTCAACATATCCAAAAGTTCAAAGCATATTCTCATCCATTCCTTTGGAGAAACAAACTCTGGACCTTTATCTGCAATAGCTCCAACCAAATCAATAGCATTCTCTTGGACTTTTTCGTGTCTATTTCTCAAAATCGGAGTCAATGTCGGTAGTAATTGGTTGACTGGAGGTTGCATTTCGTCGATACCCACAACACTGATAATGCTTTTCAAAGCACCCAGAATAGAGCCCAAAACTTCTGGGAAAACCTCACCCAAGGACTCATAGAGTACAAGAGAAAGTTTGTTTAGGAATTCTGCTTCACCACAAGATTTAAGAACGGGGGCGATCAAAGCTATCAAATTAGAAGTTTGTTCACGGACCTCTGCAGCTTTGAACCTCAACCTATCAAGGATAATAGAGACAACTGAACCCAAAAATGGTTTGGCTTTCATATCTAAGGACCGCATGACACTTGCAAGACCGTGCAAAAAGGTTCCATCCATCACAGTCTGTTCTTGGTATGCAATTAAGAGACCATCCATCAATCTCTCAGTGGTTCTTTCAGACAAACCAATACATCCGAGCCCTTTAACAACTCTGTTTATAGTTCCAACTGCCATTCTTCTAAAGGGCTCAGATTCATCCTTCAGAACGTTCAGGAGTGGTTCAACAATGTCAGAAACACCGACTCTCTCAGCCAGCGTTATAGATGTTTCGACAACAGCTTTAGATGTTCGGCGGTCCAACGCCATTCTTCGCACCCAAAAGTTCTTGAAGAACGCCGGTAGCACTTCTCTTCTTAGGTATTTGGGTTCTGTACCATCAGTAGTAGCACACTGTTGCACGACACGCAACACTGTTTTCTTCATTTCTTCATCAGGAGAGCTGAACTCTCTCAACAAAATCCGCATAACTTCCTTTGTGTAGTAACTCGCATACTCTGCATCCATTAATGGAATAATAAATCCAATGCACTTTAAGAATGCAGCCAATCCTTTACCTCTATGCTTTCTGATAGCTCCCCATAAAGGCTCTAAGATGGGTTCAAAAGATTCAATACCATAGGGGAAAGATGCTTCTGCAAGAGCAGCCAGAGCGTTCGCTGTCATTATCCTGACACTTAATTGCTCGTCATTCAATCCCTTTGAGATGCAATCGATTAGTTTATTGAGATGTGGTAGGACCCCACACCCTGACAGGATTGCGACTTGCTGTATCACTTTCACACCTGTGTGGCGAGCTTGCCACGATTTCTTGGAATGACAAACTGCCTTCAAGAATGGAATCATTGTCTGTACACCTAGAGAGCCAGCCACAACCGCAAGTGCTCTAGAGGTTGTGTTTCTGACAAACTCATCGCTATGATCAATATCTGGTCTCATAGTTGAAATCATATGAGATAGGCCGGCTGCTTTTGATAAATTAGAAATGATCTCACGTCCTTCTTGTCTTGTCACATAGTCTTCATCAATCAACAAAGGCGATATCACCACCAAAATCTTGTGTGTATATGGGCGAATCATGTCATCCAACTTGAACAGAATTCTATCAATCACTTTGACCAGTAGATGTCTTTCTTGATCATCAAGAGATTTCTCTAAAAGCAATGGTAAGATCTGATTGAAAATGGTCTTTGGCCCAAACTCTCTGGCACCTTCTGTTATTGCCTTGAGGGCAGCCCTTCTAGCCACAGGAGAACCGTTCTTTATTTTCAGGAGTAACTTCATAATCCTTATCTCATTGGCCTCTTCTAGAGATAGCACACTCTCATCCTTACCCTCAAGTAGCTTCCCGAAATATTTCATATCTTCTTCCTTGAAGAACTGTAGGTCCTTAACACCAGGAACTTCTGAAACATCTTTAAAAGTCTGAACCATTGTATTGGCTTCATCAGGAATGACATACATCTCATTCTCAGCCATTTTGACAATAGATGCTGTGACTTCTTCTTGTTCCCCTCCTTCGCTCCAACGTGTTCTCTTCGCCACCTCAGATTTAGTGTCATCTTCTTCTCGCTTCCGCTTTTCGAAACTCCTTGGAGGAGTCTTGTCACCATCTATTTCACTGTTTCCATTGGCTTCTGCACTTTCTTGAGCCCCTTCTTGAGGCCCTTCTTTTGGTTTTCTCAGCTCTTCTTCATTCTTGGCCTCCAGCTCTCGAATTTTGATCAGCTCTTCGTCTGTCAATCCAGGGTTTCTCTCAGGAGAAAGTTGTCTCTCATACCGTCTTCTTTGATAGTCATCTTCTCTATCAAACTTAGAGCGCCCACGCTTTTTCTCAGTTATTTGATCTGTGTCATTATCTGGATCAACAATAGATTTCAAGGCGTCTGTGGGCAGGGAGTAGTGTGGAGTGAGTCTGTATTTCCCTGCTTCCTTGCCGTTTCGCAGAGTGATATCACGTTCTGGTGTAAAATATTAGTAATCAATTTGAAACAGAGTTGGTTGAATCAATAAAACGTACCAGACATGTACAATGGTATCAGTCAGTAATCGATGATGCTTCTATGTGAGCTATGGAGGAGGTAGAGATACTTTAAAGTCGTTTTTTAAATAATCTACTACTACTCTAGACTTCAGTCGGAATATCTCGTGGAATCCTCGGAATTGAGTTCAAGGGAAGATCCAAACCAAACTTCTTCACAAAGACTTTTATAATTACACAACGGACTTGGAATTGGTTTCGATCAATTGAAGCCAGCCGCTATCGAATAACAGTTTCTACAAGGATGTTTGTGCCACTACACAATTCTGTTCTCCTGGCCCTCCTTGTGGCACTGTCACTCGCAAGCAACGTGTCTACAAACACCACCCAAGCACAACACGACGGAGACGACGAGCTGCTGCAAGCAGCTTCTCCTCTTTTGCTTCACAGAGAGACTTCACACCCATATAGAGAGCGTCTAGATGTCACTACACTACCGAGAAATCATCTTCTAACTTCATTTGATTTCCAACTTGAGTCAGAGACTTTCAACGTTAGCGCTATCCCAGACTCAACACGTTACAAAGCCTTCCCAAGATCACTTGCACCTCTCATTGAATCCACAGACACAAGAGAACTTCATTTGCGTTTTGGACAGGGCTGGTGGGACTCGGAGGAATGGGGACAATTGCCCAATAGTGGATATAACGCCGGAGGGATTGGAGTAGAGGTTTGGTCAGTGATTGAGGCCAAAAACAAATCGGAGGCTTTTGCAAAGTGGGCAAAGCTTACAAGCTCTCTATCAGGTCTATTTTGTGCCTCATTAAACTTCATTGATAGATCCAAGACTATTTACCCAATAAGGTCATTTGGTACTAAGGAAGGAATCCCTCTCTTTGATTTGGAGAATCAGGTGTTCCTTTTGAGAGCCTCATTAGCTTCTGAGCCGGTGTGCACTGAGAATTTGACACCATTTGTTAAATTTTTACCAACAAGAGGAAAGGCAGGACTCTCATCATTACTGGATGGACATCGGGTTTTTGAGTCGCAATGGCACATGATGTCCATTGACATTCAGACAGAGTGCCACGATGATATTTGTCAGTACAAAATGAACCAGAAGATCGACGCAGTGGTAAATATTGAGAGATCATTGAGAAAGAAGTTTGACCCCATTCCAAAGCCGTTACCAGGCGATCAACTAAGGTGTGATTTATCTAAGCCGTACGATGCCTTCCAGTGCTTCCCATTGGGCGACGAGAGACATTTATCATTTAGCTTGAAGGACATTTTCGGGCGTGAAGTTAATGGTGCTAACATGATTTCAGATGAAGCGGGCAAAATATGTGTTCATACCTCAAAGGATTGGGACGTGATCTTGAAGGCAGATGATGAGTTCTTTGGTATCGCATCGAACTGCTTTGAATTGAATAGGAACGGGGTATTTGATATCCACTTCAAAACAGAGAATAGTTCTAATGTCCCTGAAGTGTCTCCTGCTCCTGTTTTTGTTTCAAGATCGTTGACTGGTTACGCACAAGACAAGGGTGACTCTAGGACAACCTTCCACAATCCAACTGAGGAGCATGTGAGACTATTATACACGGAGTCGCTACCATGGTTCATGAGGATTTATCTGCATTCATTGAGTGTCAGTGGTGCTGCAAAGGATGAAATCATCAAAAGCATCTATTACTCACCTCAAGTTGACCGTCAGAGACCTACTCACATTGAGTTTGAAATAACGTTACCACCAAAGTCGAAAGTGTCTCTATCTTATTCCTTTGATAAGTCATTGCTACTCTATTCTGAATATCCTCCTGATGCGAATCATGGATTCTCGATTGAGCCTGGTGTTGTTAACATATTAGAACCTTACAACTATTACTTGAGAACGTCACCAGCCTTATTGACTTTACCTACACCAGATTTCAGTATGCCTTACAACGTGATTATATTAACCTCCACTGTGATGGCACTATCATTTGGTACTATTTTCAACTTATTAGTCAAGAGAGTGGTGACTGAAGAAGAAGCCGAGCTGATTGTTTCAGAGACTGGACCAAGGGCCAAGATCAAAAAGGCGAAGAACCATCTGAAGAACCGTCTGGGATTGCTGAAGGAAAAGGTTGTGACTGAGAAGGAAAAGCAATCAGAAGAATGAAACAAGTATATGACTCTGCTAACTGTACGTTGGTTGTAGTTGGTTGAAGCTCACTCTTGACTGGGTAAGGAAGACATATATATATGCCTTGGTGGGTTGAGAGGGTACCATGGTTTTTCTTCTCAAATTCTGAAGATCTAACCTAGCGTTAAAGTTAGTTTATAAGCAATTGTGATCATATTGCTTGTTCACAGCGGCTTAATGACAACGTTAGGGCTCCCCGGAAAAGGTCACGTGATGTTTATAGGGCTGCACCCATATTACGATGGACCCTGTTGTCAAAAAATTTATCAGTAAAAATGACACAATCGAGATGAATGACCCAATCGTACACAATAAAACAAACAAACACGCATATCTGTACAGAACATATGAGATTTAGACTGCCCTCAGAGCTCGAGAAAGTCTGAGGTACCTCGCCTTGATCAAGTGATGTTTCCCTCAAGCACACGTGCCCAATCGGCAACTGCTTTTTTCTTTTTTTAAGGTGCATTCTGCAGAATACCAGATTAGTAGCAGCAGCATTTTACAGACTGCTTCTAGAAGGATTCTATAAAAGATGATTCACGGGACCCTTTCTCAGGGTTTTTGGTTGGATGATCCAAATCGCAGCCTATTATGGAATACTACCGTGTTTCTACGGTTGAAGTTTCAAATTTGTTGCACACTGATTCCACCAGTGGGCTATCCACTGGTACCGCCAATGAACTTCTTAAAACCCATGGCGAGAACTCACTTGGGGATGACCAGAGCATTTCATTCTCTGCTATAGTGCTCCACCAGACCTTTAATGCCATGATTCTGGTGCTTATCATTTCCATGGCTATCTGTTTTGGTATCAAGGACTGGATTTCCGGTGGTGTCATTGCCTTTGTTATATTTGTCAATGTGGCTATAGGGTCTTTCCAGGAGTACAAGGCCTCCCAAACTATGAACTCACTGAAGTCACTCTCTTCTCCCAATGCCCGTGTGTACAGAAATGGTGAGTTGCAAACCATTCCAACCAAACATGTCGTCCCTGGTGATCTTGTTCTAGTGAAGGTTGGTGACACCATTCCGGCGGATTTGAGAATTGTGGATGGCGTTAACTTCGAGACTGATGAGGCCTTATTGACTGGTGAATCTTTGCCTATATCTAAAGACCATACGACTATCTATGACACTGTTGTTCCAATCGGAGACCGTTTGAATATGGCATACTCCTCGTCTGTTGTTACAAAAGGTAGAGCCACTGGTATTGCTGTCAAGACTGGTTTGCAAACTGAGATTGGTGAAATTGCCCAATCTCTCAAGGGTTCCAAGAATATCCCTGAGGGTACTCCAAAAACTCAGCACTATTGGGTGTTGACCAAGGATGCCGTTGGTACCTTTTTGGGCACCACCACTGGCACCCCTTTGCATAGAAAATTATCCAAACTAGCTCTACTTCTGTTTGTTATTGCAGTAATTTTTGCCATTGTAGTTATGGCTTCGCAGAAGTTTGTTGTTTCTAGTCAAGTCGCCATTTATGCTATCTGTGTGGCCATCTCCATGATCCCTTCCTCGCTTGTTGTTGTGTTGACCATTACAATGTCTGTGGGTGCCAAAACTATGGTGAAAAGACATGTAATTATCAGGAAATTGGATTCCCTTGAGGCTCTAGGATCAATCAACCATATCTGTTCCGATAAGACTGGTACTTTGACGCAGGGTAAGATGGTTGTTAGATCTACATGGATCCCAGCGGATGGTATATACAGTGTCTTGAATGCAAACGAACCAATGAATCCAAATGTTGGGGAAGTCGCATTCCAGAAAGGCTGTCCAACAGAAAACGCCAAGGGAACCTCAGAGTTTACTCTTCAATCTAACTCTCCACTCTTCAAGAACTGGTTGACTGCTGCCACTTTGGCTAATATTGCCCAGGTTTTTAAGGACGAGGCTGGCGAATGGAAGGCGCACGGTGACCCAACTGAGATTGCCATCCAAGTGTTTGCTCACAGAAACAATCTTGCAAGAGAGGACTTGACTGAAGGTGAAAAGCCACTTTATATTCACTTGAGTGAGTTCCCCTTCGATTCTTCTGTGAAGAAGATGTCTGCCGTCTACTCTAAAGCTGATGATGGCAAGCTGAACTATGTCTACACTAAGGGCGCTGTTGAGAGAGTTTTGATCTCTTGTATCAACTGGTATGGTTCAACCGGTGAGTTGCAAGAATTGACCGCTGCCGATGTTGAGACCATTGAGGCCCAGATGAATGCTTTGTCTTCTGATGGTTTGAGAGTGCTGGCTTTTGCCACCAAGACTATTCCAAAGGACTTTGACATCAAGAACAGAGATGGTATTGAGGCTGACTTGACCTTTTTGGGTCTAGTAGGTATCTATGACCCTCCAAGGTTGGAGTCTAGAGGTTCAGTCAAGAAGTGTCACAAGGCTGGTATCAGCGTTCACATGTTGACTGGTGATCACCCAGGTACGGCCAGAGCTATTGCCCAAGAAGTCGGTATTCTGCCACATAATCTCTACCACTATGAAGACGACGTTGTCGAAGCCATGGTTATGACTGCCCAGCAGTTTGATGACTTGACCGATGAACAAATTGATTCGCTTCCTGTCTTACCTTTGGTTGTTGCCCGTTGCTCTCCTAAAACTAAGGTTCGTATGATTGAGGCACTTCACCGCCGTCAACAGTTTTGTGCGATGACTGGTGATGGTGTTAACGATTCTCCATCCTTGAAGAAGGCTGATGTTGGTATTGCTATGGGTATTGCCGGTTCTGATGTTGCTAAGGATGCCTCTGACATTGTTCTTTCTGACGATAACTTTGCCTCTATTATCAACGGTATTGAGGAAGGTAGAAGAATGAACGACAACATTCAGAAGTTTGTTTTACAGCTATTGGCTGAAAATGTTGCACAGGCTCTGTATTTGATGATTGGATTGGCTTTCAAGGACAAGGATGGCCTTTCAGTCTTCCCATTATCCCCAGTAGAGGCGTTGTGGGTCATCGTTGTTACCTCATGTTTCCCTGCCATGGGACTTGGTGTTGAAGCAGCTCAACCTGATATCATGGATCGAGATCCAAAACCAACAAAGGAGTCAGTGTTTTCAACTGAGATGTTAATTGACCTTTTTGTCTACGGTATATTCATGGCAGCCTTCTGTCTATGTTGTTTCATTATTTGTATCTACAAGTATGGTGGTGGTGATCTTGGTGTCAATTGTAACAAGGAGTACTCGAATGCGTGCTCTGCTGTCTTCAGAGCCAGATCTGCCTCGTTCGCCAGTATGACATGGTGTGCTTTAGTCCTTGCTTGGGAGGTTATTGACATGAGAAGATCGCTATTTGCCATGAAGCCAGATACCGAGACCCCTTACACCCAGGTGTTCAAAGATTTGTGGAGCAACCAGTTCCTTTTGTGGTCTGTGATTCTGGGCTTCTGTTCTGTTTTCCCAGTTGTTTACATTCCAGTGATTAACAAAAAGGTGTTTCTCCATGCTCCAATTGGTGTTGAATGGTGGGCGGCCGTTGCGATGACTATTGGTTTCTGGTCAAGCTGTGAAGCCTGGAAGCTTTTTAAGAGAACGTACTACGTCCAGCAAGCAAAGGCACACAACCCAGAGTATGACTTGGAAAAGAAAAATCCATTTGAGAAGTATACCTCCTACTCGAGAGTTGGTACAGTGAAGGCTTGAAATTCAACAGGATTAGAAATATACACACATGTACATTCAAGTTCATTGCTTTTATTGTTTGTCAGTCCAAAAAATATCACCGTAACCCAGTTTCAATATTCCTTATTATCCCTAATAAATTGGAGTCGTTTGAATCCAACCACTTCTCCAACTTCATTCGTTGCTCCTTTAATGGATTTGTGATGGGTAATTTACCAATTGATGTCGAGTTCATCAATAGATCAAACAGTGGCACCCACAATTCTTGTTTCCAATATCTCTTTAGAGGATTCTTCAAGACATGCTTCGAGCCATTGAACTCACTTTCAATAAAGCTACCAAACAACATCGTATGAATGATACCAGCCATTCCAAAATAGTCCACTTGATATGTCCAAGTTTCATTATTTCTCATTTCAGGACAGTCTTGGTTATCAGTCTTCCAGCTGGTCTTGAACTGAATACTCTGAGGGAATAACCTCATGTCAATGGATCTACCAAAGTCAATTAGCTTGATTCCACGGGATTCCCAACTATCATTATCCTCACCCCGATCAGCAAACCTCAACATACAGTTGTCGGGTTTCAAATCGCCATGCATAATCCCCACACTGTGTAAATCCTCCATCACCTTGAGCAACTCAACAGTTATGAAAATTGCTAAAACTTCATCAAATTTTCTGCCGATTGATTTATAAAGGTTCACAATGTCCAAAATAGTGCCCTGTTTCAAGTAGTCTAAGATCAAATAACTTTCATCTTTGAAAATATGAACCTCGTCTGCCTTAATGACCGATTTCAAAGTGTCTGTACCTCTCAATCTCTTTTCAATTTGCCTTAAGATGTAAAACTCCCAGGGGCTTGAAGGCCTCTGAGCCTTGATTGCTTTAAACTTGCCATTCATACCTTCCGCCAAATAGACACAAGCGAATCCACCTTCACCTAATAATGACTTCAGATTGAAGGTGTTTTCATTAGCTTTGAACTCGATGAAGACATGATTCTTCTGTTTCAGATTCAAGGATTTCTTTAAGTGAGAGATCATATTCATGTCATTTGGATAACTATAGAAGCCAGAATACGTATTAACTGGCTTATCCAAGTCATTCAATAGTAGCCTCTGCAAAGACTCGTCTGCTGGGTTGACAGTGTAATCAGGTGTGGGTATCTCTGCCTCAGCTAAAGTGGATTGCTTGCTTTGAAGCGCAATATCATCAACTTTCTCGGTAAGCTCGTTGAGATCAGGCTTCATCAATTGATTGAATTGTTCAGTTTGGTCATCATAAATAAGTTTCTCGTACTCGTCATCATCGTCATCGCCAGGGCATTCCTGTTTGGATTGAAGAACGTTTCCGTTGAACATGGAGTAGACCTCGTTCTTAGCCTCTTTTGTAAAAACAGTTGCTGTTGGTGAGGGTCTCTGCTTCAATTTCTCAATGTTGAGGGGTACGGTTGGGTTGTTATGTTGTTCGGTTTGAGTTTCCGGAATCTCGATTCTGGGGACAAGGGACTTGAACTGAGGTGACAAGGTGAGTTCTCTTTGATGAGAAGGGTGTCTTGTTTTCTGGTTTTGTAGAATCATGGCATAAACTTCTTGGATACAGAACTCTTCTGATTCAGTGTACAAGAGATCAAAGTTCATATCAATTTTTTCTGGATTCTTTCCAGGAATCTCAATGACTTTGAAGACAGGACCATTAAATTTCGTTGAATCATCCTGAAACACTGCAATTTTACTCAATGTAGGCCGTTTGTGGATATTCTGTGTCATCACTTCACCAACCCAAGGTTTGGCATCTAGTGTATTCTCCTTGTTTCTATAAGTAGACGCACCTAAGCTATCCCAGCCTCCTGTTTTCACCCCACTTGTTTCAGCATCATCTGCCTCTGCAAAAACATCCAGTTTCCTCTTCTGAGGTCTTGGTTCACTATCCATTGAGAAGAGGGAACCACTCTTGACAGACAGCGCAGATCTCTGTGGAAACACGGGAGATTGCGGCTCATCTTCCAGAGTCTTGATCTCCAGTCTCTTCTCAAACTCTTGGTATCTCTTTTGAAGTCTGCTGAATGGTCTAGCCTTCTGCTTGAGTCCTTCTTGATAGACCTTAAGAGCCTGGAGGTTTCTGTTGTTGGACTCGAGGTAATTAGCGTACTCTTCGTAAAAAGTTGCCAAGGACTTCCCGATCTCTTTCCTTGACAAGTAAACAAAGATATCTCGAGGGTTCTCACTGTACTTGGCATAGTGCATCCAGACCTTGAGATATCTGGGGTCGTTCTTGTAATGTGCTGCATCTCTGAACTCTGAGGTACACCGTTCCAACACCTGAACAAGCCCACTTTCGACAGTGACACCAGATGGATAATTCCGTATAACCCATTGAATGTAGTCTAAGTAGGGTTGTAGAGGATCATCAAGCTCATCAAGCTGCCGTAGCTGTTCTTCTATCTGTGCACGCTCTTCGAATTGGATAGCCTTGAGCTGGCCGTGAGTGGTGGAAAACAGCTCCTGCAAAGCAGTCACCGAGCGTCCCTCCTTCAAAGGCTCAATATTCTCTTTGTGGTTCTCTATCAATCCAAAGTCTACGGCGTTGTCTTCCACCATTTGGGTGTTTAAGGAAACCCTTTTGTGCACAGTGTATCGCGTCTTAACCAAAACACGCAAAAAAGAAACAGTCCTTTTTTTTTAACACGTTGTCAGGGTTACGAAAACAGCTACTATTACTACAACAACACCAAACATAGCAGGAAGTCATTCATACAGCTTTAAAAGTTCCTTTCTAACCAGTTCTCTCAATAATATGCACTCCAGAGTCCGTTTCAATGATACCACTAAGCTGGCCAACCTCAAGATCAAAAGTGGCATTCTCAAACGCAGGTTGCATCTGGCCACGTTCAAAGAATCCCAAGTCACCACCTCTCTTTGCAGAGGAGCAATCGCTCTCGGTCTGCGCAATCCGTGAAAGAGTAGCTTCACCAGTTTGTATTTTCGCTAAGTGTGACTTGAGGATATCAATGGCCTCCTCCTTGGATCTGGTGATGTTCTCTGATTTCCAGGAGGCTGGTCGTCTGGAGCCAGCGTGTTTGATGAGCAAGTGACTGGCCTTTACTTTTGTAGGCTGACTTTGGAATTTCTTCAGTTGCTCGATATCAGTGCCATCAGGAGCATCCCATTGTGATTCTCTCGTTGCGTCGTTGAAGAAGTATTCTCTGTTGTGGGTCTTGGACTTTCTGATACTCCAGCCTTCAGGTAAGCCAGTTGAAACCTTACATTTTGTTAGCAAGTGTCTTTTGTTTGATGAGGTTTTTGCAAGGGAGATCACGTACCATTGTATTTGCTGTTGTAGATGGTGGTCGCTCTGTACTGTGTGGCGTTAAGAAAGCAAATACTGAGTTTGTGAAAGAGATACCAGAAAAAGATCCGGGTAACACCCTTAAGTGCAGGAGCCCTCCACTTTGGGCCTTCGCTCGACGACCGAAAATATTGCATGAGCCCCCTAAGCTAGGGAAAAAGGCCCTAGAAGGAGACTCCAATTATAACCCACACAGACCGGCACCGGCAACTCCAGAGTAATGCCCTTCCTGGTCCAACAGCTCACACGCCAGGCAATTCGCAGTGCTCCAACGGCAGTCCCCCCCTTAGCGGCCGTGTGCTTTACACGGAGTATAAGTACGATCCAGCCCGCACTTTTCTCGATCACAAAGACAAACTACTACTACAACAACAACAACAACAACAACAAACAGCAAAACCGCCTTCTCCACCAAATGCACTGTCAACACGCAAGAACAAGCGCACTGGGAGCCACAACGTAAGTACTCTATACAGCTATCTCCCCTCGATTTTCCGGCTAATGCCCGCCAGTCTTCTCTGGATGCTTTGCAAGCTCTGCCTTTTCTTCCTCACTGTTGCTCACGCCTTGGAGGAGTCTGTCATTACCCAAAAATCGCCCCCTTTCAACCTCTCCTCCTTTGTACTAACTTCTACACAGGGTACCAGGAAGAGAAGTCCTCCCAACTAACGTCAAGCCGCTGAAGTACGACTTGACTTTGGACCCAAACCTCTCCACCTTTAAGTTCGATGGTCATGTTAAGATTGCTTTGGCTGTCAATGAAGACACGGACTATGTCACATTAAACACCTTGGAGATTGACATTGAGTCTGCCCAAATCAATGATGTTCCAGCCAAGGAGACAACTTTTGATGAGGAGAAGCAAACTGTGACTTTCAAGTTTGATGAGACCTTCACCAAGGGCTCCGAGATCACCTTAGACATTAAGTTTGTTGGTACTTTGAACGACAATATGGCTGGTTTCTACAGATCCTCTTATGAGGAGAATGGCAAGAAGAAGTACTTGGCTACAACTCAGATGGAACCAACTGACTGTCGTCGTGCGTTCCCATCCTTTGACGAACCTGCCCTCAAGGCTGTCTTCGATGTGACCTTGGTTTCCGACAAGAATCTGACTGCATTGTCCAATATGGATGTCAAAGAGGTCAAAGAATTACCAGACGGTAGAAAGGCTACCGTTTTCAACTCAACTCCTTTGATGTCCACATACTTGGTTGCGTTTATTGTTGGTGATTTGAGATATGTCGAGTCCACTGCCTTCAGAATCCCAGTTAGAGTCTATGCTACACCAGGTTTGGAGAAGCAAGGTCAATTCTCAGCTGACTTAACTGCTAAGACGTTGGCTTTCTTTGAGAAAACTTTTGGTATTGAGTACCCATTGCCAAAGGTTGACAATGTTGCTATTGCTGACTTCAGCGCTGGTGCCATGGAGAATTGGGGTTTAATCACCTACAGAGTTGTAGATTTGTTGTTTGACGAAGAAAATTCCAACTTGGCCACTAAACAAAGAGTCGCAGAAGTTGTTCAACATGAATTGGCTCACCAGTGGTTTGGTAACTTGGTCACCATGGACTGGTGGGAAGGTTTGTGGTTGAATGAAGGTTTTGCCACCTGGATGTCTTGGTTCTCATGTAATGAGTTCTATCCCGACTGGAAGGTGTGGGAGCAATATGTCACCGACTCACTACAACATGCTTTGGCATTGGATGCCTTGAGAGCCTCTCATCCAATTGAGGTTACAGTGAAAAAAGCAGATGAAATCAACCAAATTTTTGATGCCATTTCCTACTCAAAGGGTTCTTCTTTGTTAAAGATGATTTCCCGTTGGTTGGGTGAGGATATCTTTATCACGGGTGTATCAAATTATTTGAAAAAGCACAAATACGGCAATACTCAGACTTCTGATTTGTGGGAGGCCCTTTCTGAGGCTTCTGGGAAGAATGTGGTTGAAGTCATGGATGTTTGGACCAAAAAGATTGGGTTCCCGGTGATAACTGTTACTGAACACCCTGAGACGAATGAGATCCATGTCAAGCAGAACCGTTACTTGACCACTGGTGATGTTAAGCCAGAAGAGGATGAGACTATCTACCCAGTCTTCCTGGGGCTAAAGACCAATGAGTCTATTGATGAGTCTATTGTCTTAAACACTAGGGAGAAAGTATTGAAATTGAACAATGGATTGGACTTTTACAAGTTGAATGCTGACCAAGTTGGTATCTACAGAACCTCATATCCATCCTCTCGTTGGGAGAAGTTGGGTCAAGCTGGCTCCGAAGGTCTCTTGTCCGTTGAGGACCGTGCCGGGCTCGTCGCAGACGCTGGTGCTCTTGCAACCTCAGGTTATCAATCTACCTCTAACTTGTTGACCTTGGTCAACTCTTGGAAAGCAGAATCTAGCTTTGTTGTCTGGGACGAGATTTTAACCAGAGTTGCTGCAATCAAGTCTGCTTGGGTTTTCGAGGATGAGGAAACTTTGGATGCTTTGAACGCTTTCACAAGATCATTGGTAGCTGACAAAACTCATACATTGGGTTGGGAATTCAAGGAGTCTGATTCATTCTTGGATCAAAGATTGAAGTCGGTTTTATATGGGTCTGCTGCTGCTTCTAAGGATCCAATCGTGGAGAAAGCTGCCCTAGAATCCTTCGCAAAGTACATTGCTGGTGACAAGAAGGCTGTACACCCAAACTTGAAAGCTTCTGTCTTCAACACGGTTGCCAGAACTGGTGGCGAGAAGGTGTACGAAGAGATTTTCAAGATTTACAATAACCCTGTCTCTGTTGATGAGAAGATCACTGCTCTAAGAACATTGGGTAGATTTGAAGATATCAAATTGATTGAGAGAACTTTGGGATATTTGTTTGATGGTACAGTGAGATCCCAGGATATTTATATTCCAATGCAGGGCATGCGTGCTCATAAGGCAGGTATTGAAGCTTTGTGGAGCTGGGTTCAAGCTAATTGGGACGAGGTTACCAAGAGATTACCGCCAGGTTTGTCAATGTTGGGATCTGTCGTGACTATTGCTACTTCTGGTTTCACATCGGAGGCAAAGATTCAAGAGATCAATAAGTTTTTTGCCACTAAGTCAACTAAGGGCTTTGACCAAGGTTTGGCTCAATCTTTGGACACAATCAAGTCCAAAGCTAGCTGGGTTCAGAGAGATCATGCTGAAGTTAAAAAATGGTTGAGCGAGCATGGACTCAAATAACTATCTTGGCCTCATTTGTGATGGGTGTGTCACAACCTGAACAAATATAACCAGAGGGCACTTTTTCAATACAGTTTTCAGCCGATGACTTCAGTTTAAAATGTGAATTGTAATAAATAAATTCGAAGTGAAAAGGCTAGAGTCATGATGAGACGTGCCTGCTTCACAACTTAGTCTCTAATCTCTGTTCTTTATTCTTCCTGTCTTGTGCCTTTTTGTTCGTATTTCCATCAATAACAACATAACCCTCCTGAACAACACTTGCTATCAATTCATCATTGTCATAGAACTCACCATGCATGTAGTTTCTCGCGTTCCCTGATCTTGGATGCTTGATGTGGAACAGCTGCCAGTCATTGGCAGAGAACTCTTTGTGGAAATGGATAATATGGTCCAAACTAACTGACATCACTTGGGAGTTGAGGGCTCTATTATGGAACTTCATTGAGGTGATAAGGAACAGTGCATCAGAATAATAAGTGAGCGCAACGTAGTGGAACTTGGGATCCTTGATTTCTTGATGGACTCTGACAAACATATTGAGGTCAATCTCATGAGGCTCCAGGTTGTAGTTAGGATGTGACTCATCCGGAACCTCAAAGAAATCCCTTGGAAGCAGATGCTCAGTGGTACCCATCTCGTAGCGTTTCCAAAACTCCCTCCGTTCATCCCAGGACTTCTCTGAGATCTTCACAGAACCATTCAGATGATGGGACTCGCTAACCACTTCAAGGGCAGGCTTGTAGTCTTTGATATTAACATGACCAGGGTATGGTCTAGAGTGAGTTAGCTGATCAATCAAAGGCCTCTTTGGCTGTGTGTTGGTAAATGAAACGTTCTGTGTGAAGATGAGTTGAGAGTCCTGATAAGCCCTGACCTGCCTAGTCGAGAAAGAGTTACCATCTCTAAGGGTGTCCACATGGTAGTTAATTGGCTTGGAAACATCCCCATTGAGAATGAAGTAAGAGTGGAGTGAGTGAGGCACAAATTGCTGAGGGACAGTAGAGATCGCTGCCCATAGGGATTGTGCTGCGATACAACCACCAAAGACTCCACGGGCACCTTGTGGAACATAAAGAGTCTTTGTGTTCTGATAGACGTTGTGTGCAACCTTCTCGATCGCCAGTGCCTGTTCCAATGAGGAAGCCATGATTCTGAAGGTCATCGGGGGAAGCTTTTCAGGAAAGAGTATCAGAAGGATTCTTTCACTTTCGTGAGTTGAACCCCAGAATGCAGATTATCCCGTAAACCAACCGAGGCAAAAATCTGGCTTGCCTTTTTAAGTATTTTCCTAATTTGGGTGTTTTGTATTATTCTCGTTTCTTTTTTCGGGAGTTTTGTGTCAAACGGAAGCTTGTTCCGGGGATGAACTTTAAAAAGGCTCATGTTGTCCGGCAGGCATATATGCATATTTATATTTATATATAAGGTAGCCCAAACGAAGGGGTGAGGGTGAGGGCTTTGAACGTGAACAATGAGCCTCTGAGAAGCCAGGTGCCAACTCACGCCCTGCATTCCTGAATCCTGAGCACTCAATGAACCCTCCAAATTACACTGAGGACACTCTTCCAGCATACACTCCTGCTCTTTATAAACACTATCTTGTTCTTTACAAACGCGAGCTCAAGTCTCCCTCTGTTCCTATATCAGACTGGAAATGGCACCTGTGTGTTCTCGAGCTTAATTCGACGCAGCTGAACCTTTACAAGCTGCGCGATGCCAGCAAGCTTTCCAAGTTTCTCCGAAAGATCATTGAGTTCAAGTCTAAGGTGGTAGACCCAGACAATGATACTCGTGACAACCGGTTTCTCTATGACAACAAGTTTACCACCAATGAATTAGTGAAGTGGCTTCTGAATGACAAAAATAATGGACCAATCCCGCTGGAGACGATACGACCTTACATCGGGACCCGTATCAGCAGCTTCACTTTACAGTACGCAAATATTGGTGCTGCTAAGGATCTGTTTACTGAGAGAAAGCACATTCATCGTGTGCGGTTGGAACTGGAACAGATGCTGCTTGTGTTTGTAAACCGAATGCAATTCCTGCAGTTCAATACAGACTTCAAGATTGCACGTTGCGTGGCAGTGGTTGTTGAGGATCGTGATCTCAAGGACACCAGTCAACTAGAAGTGCTACAACGTTTCAAGGGCTGGAAAGGAACAGTTTGCCTACCTTGGGACGATATTTGCGAGAGCCGATTTGCAAGCTTGCGCAAGTTCGAAAAATTGTTCTTTTACTTTGATGAGGCAGTAGCTCTGAAGAAAAGACAACAATCATGCAAGTGCGATCTACTACGTTATAAGAAGTTTGTCATTACAGATTGTGGTGTGGAGGAGTGCGCATAAGAAAACACTAGTTAATAACTAACAGAATCTTATTGTGTAGAGAGATTCATGCCTACAAAGCCAGTTATTGTCAATCTAGTTGTATAAATGAACCACCATCTATAAATTCGTATGCATCTGCAAGAACATCACCTCTTGCATTAACCAACGACATTTAAAGAGACTGCTCATCTACCAAACATAAGCTAGGAAAACGAGCTCTGGAATGACCACATCTACTAGATTTATCTGCAGCATGCCTCTGCTGATAATTGACTGCTGCTCTCACTGGGAACTAACACTCGGTACTCACCCAGAAGCTTGGATTTGACAAAATATATGTCAGAGATCCTCCTCTTGTTTCGGATCCTGGATGCAATGGAGGGCCAGCGAGAGGCAGACCAGGGAAATTGTATATTCTGACCTCTGTACAGCCCTCACTTAAGACAGAGTTATCAGAACGTCTTTGGAATGGTTACTGCGGGAACATACGTTCAGCTGGCTATTGTACAATAGTGGTGCTGGATTCATTAAGGCTGTTGCATGATTGAAATCTTTGAACAGGTCTTAGTGCCGAATAGGCTGAATTGGTGGTTGGCGTCAAAGTGAGGAATCTTGTTTGTGACGTTGAGTTGGACACAGCCCCTGCGGCCAGAAGGGTCTTTGATACGCATCGTAACTTTTGGAGTCATTATAATTCGGATTATCCAAAGGAGTTCCGTAAAGCTTCACCTCTTGGGATGCCGTCATCAATAGGTGAACCGTTCGTTCTGTGCTCCGATGTTAGTGGTGTCTTTACTGGATAACCAAAAGGCATACGGTGCTGATCAGTATTTATCCTATTCAGTTGTAAACGTTTTTCTGTGTTTCCTTTGAACTCAGACTCATTTTCCTGAAGTCGTTTCATCTTGTTTCTTTTATTGAAGATGGAGATGGTTTTGTAATAACCAAGCGCTAGACCTTTTATCCCTCCCAACTTGCGAAAAAAAAAAAATAAAAAAAAGAAAGAGAGACGATTATATAAGCTACCCCGGGTAACGGGAATCGACAGTTTTTTTTTTTTTTTTTTGCTTGATGCTGTTGTGTGGAAGAAACGTCTAATAATCGAATAACGTCCACAACTTCATATCTGGTTCACACAACTACCGTTACCATGCTCTATGAACTCATAGCGACTGCACGTGCTGCTAATACTGTTGCACATGCCATGGAGGCTAGAGAAGTCGCGTCCACTGTTGGGAAACTCATTATTCAGAATCGTGGTGTGATTAGACAAATCCGAAGCCTAGGTAAAGAGAACTTACCAAAGATCACGAGTAAAGATCAAGAACGCCATTTCCAGGGACACAGATTTATTATGCTGTTTGATTCTAGTCCTGCTGTTCAGTCTGAAATTCTCAGAACGTTGAAGACTGACCCTCGTGTCTTGAGGTCCTTGATTGTTAAGGTTGACGATAAAAGGCTAGCAAATGTCTCTTCATTGGATAGACAAACAAGATGAGCCCCTGAAAATATAGACAAACATACCAAAAATACAATGTAAATAGTTCTCTCTAAACGGGTTTATTGATGCTTTTAGGTAATTATTTCGAATACACCGGAAGGCCTTTTACTTCACAACAGTAACAACACACCGTCTCCGGCAGGATCAATCAAAACCGATTTGGTAACTGACACAGATCTTTCTGTACGAAAGAAGGGTAATAGGTCGTACTTCAATTTGCCCTTCAAAATCAATTCAAAAGGATTTTTGATAATGGACCTCCACTTGTCTGAATCGTTTTCAATCTTGTTATTATCCTTGTCTCCCAGTAAATCATTGTCGGTGCCACTATCAGTAGAGTTTTGGCCAGGATGGATCAGTTTTATAGCGCCCTTGGCAACAGAGTTATTTCTATTGAACAATCCACTTGAAAACACTAATGGCACTTCAAACCTGGATATACTTCCCAATAGGATGGTTTCAACGGTCGCAATTTCATTTTGGCTATGTGACTCAACTTCATCAAAGACTATTGGATCAAACGAATTCTTTGATTCCAAAAACTCACTCTTAGCAAATATGTCCAGCTCAAGTTCTTCAACAGAAACAGATATCAGTCCAGGGTTGAACGCTCCCACATAAATATCAAACACAAGCTCATCATATGAAACAACAACCCCACTAATTGATGTGATGGAAACATCCTGCAAATCCTTTGAAGTTGCCAACAAAAAGCCGGCGACAAACCCAAAAGTCAATAACAAAAACACAAATGAAAAAAGGTAAACAAAATTCGCCAGAGCTTGGATACGAGTTTGTTTTTTTGAGTTATGGAAGTTGTGAGGGGAGTAGCTTGGCTGCAATCTCGGTCCATTTTGTGGCTTATTCCGATTCTTCTTTATCTTCCCTCTGCCATTCATCATGTCGTCACCCTTTAAGGTAATGCTCCCAAAATCTTGGAAAACATCTTCTGGATCCGTTGAACCAAAGTTCTTATAATTTCTGGATGCTTTGCTTCGTAGGTTGCTATTAGCATTACTCACATTCAACGGTGTCAGTTCGTTATCCTCCTCTTCGTAATCATCAGAGTTATAGTCATCTCTGTAATGGTCCATGCCAATTTCCTCTTCTTCATCATACTGGTCAATGTAGTCCTCAATGTTGACGTCATCGGGTACACCTGAATATCTTCTGAGTGACGATCCTTTGGCATCAAATAATTTTGAGGTTGTTGTGCGAAGTTGTGAATGGTGAGTGGCACTTAAAGGGGTCTGTGTCTTTCCATACAATAAGCTTGTAGTACTTGGTTTCCTTGACTGGCTTTCTCCAGTGTATTTGGTAAACACTCGGGGTTTCGGTTGGCTCAGAGATGGCCCTTGATCCACATACTGCTGATTATTCAAAGAAGGGTCTGCCAAAGGTTTTGTCGCACTTGAGTTGTCTGGAGAAGTGGCGGTGCTTTCAACTAGTAATCCTTTCTGGTGACTTGTATTCAATTGATGCTCAGATGCACTAGTAATATGTGATCCTAGCGTTAACTGCTCACTGTTATCCAACACAACCTTGTTAAGTGATGGTGAACAAGTAGGGTGGGGTGGATGATTATCAAATTCATCGTTATCGGAGGTCATGTTGATGGTAGAGTTATTATCATTGATGGTGCTAAGTGATGGGGTATTGATCAGGGGTGACATGTTGGCATTCTGTGTCGCAGAAATTGCAGTGATAGGCATACTAATGTTTCTCTGAGATATTTTTCTCAATGCCAGTGAATTGTTGTTAAGGTTCCCAGAGGATACTTTAGCGGAGTGGGTGGTATTCAGAGCATCAGGCGCGCTCTCATAGACAAACGTTTCCTCAGAATCGGAGTCAGAGGCTTCCCCAACTGCATTGGCAATCTTAGCTGCAAACAAATCAATTTTGGTGGCTCCCGGCTTTGAGGGTAGACTGGGGTGCGAATCAACCTGGCCTAGTCGTTTAGTGAAGCCTCGGATAGATCCGTTCACACTGGCAGCGTCATTGACAGTAGGAGCACCAGTGAGTACACTATCATCATTATTAGTGACGTTTGGATGGATGTTGCTTGAGTTGTTTGAACCTATCTGAGAATTCTGGTCAATGAAGATGGTACTTTTTTTGCTTCTTAAGGAGGACAAATTGTTTGATATCGTGGGGTTGTTAGACATCATATCATTGCTGGAAATGTTCAGGGTAGAAGCAATAGGTAGAGTCACAGTAGGAGTACTTGAAGCATCAACCGTCTCTGTTTCAACGGTCATTGTCTTGTTTCCAAGTGAAGGCTTTAACAACTTATCCGTCGTTCCTGTTCTTGAAAAGAGAGGTCTGATGATATCCTTTTTCTTGAGAGTAGAGGTTGAATTTTGCACAGTACCTTGAACCAATTGGTTGGCAGGCACCGTTGTTACAGTTTCTTCATCCTCCAGCAACTTGAATGAAACAGTGGAGTTTGACCTACTTTGCTCATTGTGTGGAAGTTCATCGCTTCCCTCTTTTGAGTACTTCAGGCCTGCTGATTGAGAACTCTGAGCATTGAGGTGCTTGTTGATATCTAGAGTGTGATCTGACTCTGAGCTGCTCAATTCAGGACTCGGTAAAGGTTGAGGGACAGACATTTTGATGTTGAAAAGGCGTCGCTTTCAATAGAGTTACTGCCTGTGCAAAGAAAAAAACACACAAGCGAAGCTGAAGGGGCACAACTGAGAAGCCAAGTGAAATCTTGTAGGTAACTGTTTGTGGAACTGTCGAATAGTATCCGTGATGGAAAACTTCGTACTATTATTGTTGTTTGTGTCTTCTCCATAAAATGCAGAAGCTTGTAAATTCACAGTACTTATGGACCCTCGAGAGTGGCCTACTTCCGAGGGTGAGGTCTAGAACTCAGTGACATTACCCGGCGTGAATAAACAGCGCGGCAAGTTACGGCATACGGCTTAAGGCTTACCTATTTATTACATAAGCACTGTTATTTAGTATTTAGGAGGACACAATAGATTACGGAGGAAAATAAACACTATGAAAATCACGTGGTTTTCAGTTATATTACATAAGTTCTTATTAATCAAAAAGATTAGTGATTAGTGATTAAATAAGATATAACCTTAAGATTGGCCAACAAAAGGCACCATCTATCTCAGTTATACAGTCCAAAGCTGGGAACTTCAACTGGGAAGAG
>JAJMLD010000114.1:0-26450 GCA_030569515.1 Barnettozyma vustinii | reverse complement strand
CGTATAATACAAGTTGAATTTGAATTGAAATCTGAAGAACAGATGTTGGAATTTTCATCACTCAAACATATAGTACGCACATTATGCGTGTATATACTGACGGATACCCCTTAACTATGGGGGACACCAGATGGTTATCCGTTATCCGTCAAAAGTGGATACGGATACGGATATCCGCGGATAAAAGTTATCCGTTGCCGTGTCTAAATACTGATAAGTACTCATGAGTATCCTACTTCCCTTCGATTTCCAACTTTTGCGTACTTTACTTATAAATATCCACGGGTACTTATGAGTATTTTCGCGAAAAAAGTACGCAAATGCCAGCTCTAGTCCACCTATTGAAATTACGTAAGCGCGAGAGGTGCCAAAACTGCGATCCGCTTTACGGACCGAAGCTTTCAGCACACTGCGAATATCCAATCTGCTATAAAAAGGATGCATGGCTCCTGATATCGCTGAAGGTATACTGATATTGTGTGCACCTGTCCACTCATACATAATTCCCAACTATGTCCACTGAAAAGAATCAAATGATATATTCTGACTTGCACCCAGACGCAGATTCACTCGATACAGAAATCAAGTCCATCGACGAGACATCGATGCTGGCTCACGTCCTCGTTGACCCACATCCAAAACTAATACCACTTCAGAGGCAGTACATCACCTGGTCACAACAGCGGCTGCGGTATCATCATCACCTGCAACAACAACAACAACAGTCACAGCTACAAGTGGGGACATTTATTCAACCACCACCACAACAGACAGGTTACCAGGCTCCAGTCCCATATAACCATTGTCATTGCGACCTTAAGAGTCGCGGCATATGTGTGATGGGTCTTGCCTTTTCTCCTATTGGATTAGTGAAGAGAGTTGTGTTTGGGGCTAGGAGAGGGTGCAAGCGGTGCAGAAAAGAACACAGAAGAGAATGCAGAAGGCAGAGAAGAGCTGGTTGTTCTTGAGAAAAGCAAGTAACGAAATTTATCACACAATATATAATGATTATTTCTGGCCCTTAAGAAGGATATAACCAGCTTCAAATTTCCAACAGTTCCTTCTACCAATACTTGGACTCAAATGCAACACTCTCTCGAAAGAAAGTCAACACGGTCTGTGAGAAGTGCACTGTCTTTTGCCTGGAGCAGCCTGCTTTTAAAGTTAGTTAGATATTGAGCACCATTGATTCTTGTTCTTGATGGTGGTTCCAATGAGCCTTCAGTTGGTAGAATGGTTCTGTACAGTGGCTCTTCAAGCCATCTCAGATTCGTAGCAGTGGAAATAATTAAAGGTACTCTTTCACCAATCTGCAACATCAAAAAATTACCACCTATAGCTTGAACCTTCCTGAAATCATAGACAGTAGTTTCAAGGGCCAAGGTTAGATAGTGTTGCTCGTTTCCATCGAATCCGAATATCAAGGATTTCCCTGGTAGAGTCATTTGCAAGAACCTTCTGATAGGTATTCTCTTACAATTGAGACAATGATGGGCGAGTTGGCTCATTGCATTGTTGGCTTTAGTCTCAGCATTGATTATATCTACAAGGGATAAGACTTCAAGGAGTTCAAGAATTAAAACAGACACAATTCCCTTGTCTGAGAAAGGAGATCTGGTCTTTTATTATGTTTTTTTCTTTACCACTGTTCAAATTAGCACATTGGATTATGTAGCTAAGCGTGAAGTTAACTTTTGTTCACTACCAAGAAACTTTATAAGAGAATAAAAATCCATTACCAGATGCTCGAACATGTGAGTCAAATATTCATTCATGAAGGATGTAGTTGCCCAGTTTATCCATCTTCAACTCCTTGACACCAGTCTGCAGAGCCTCAATGATCTTTTCATTCTCATCGTCAGAGTCTTCCTCCTCTTCACCTTCTTCACCTTCTTCATCAAATTCCTCATAATCTTCAGAGTCATAATCGTCAGCACTCTCTTCATCGTACCCTTCGGTGTACTCTTCTTCGTCAACTTCTTCCTGGTCCTCATCAATACCAGCTCTCATTGATTCCACAGCCTCCTCTAGATCTCTATCACCCTTCTTCTTTTTGGTGTAACCAGAAGCCTCAACGGCGACATCCAAATTATTCTCTCTTACAACATCTCTGCTGAAAACAGGATATGCATACTTATACCCATCACCAAATCCATCGGTATCAATCATAGATGAGTCCTCCGTTGGCTCATAATTTAACTTCTTTCTAAAGAATCTTCTGATACACTCCACATCTCTCTTGAAGTAAAACTCAGCATCGACATGCTCAATAGATATGCACTGTGGGAAATCAATAACGACAAAGTCATCCCTGTACTTTGTCCTATCAGCCTCCTCATGTAATATAATGATGTTAAACTCGTTAAAATCACAATGAATCAGCCCATTGTTCGCCAGCTTGACAATGAAGGCCATCAGGTCAGAGTACAACTTCGCCATATTTGAATGTTTTCTAATGGCACGCATAGGCACACCGTCAATCCACTGCATCAAGATGCAATGTCTTGAGTAATCGTATGGCTCAGGGACAGAGAATCCATTGAGGTAGAGCGTCTCCATGAACTGGAACTCCTTGTTAGCTGCAAGACGCGAGAGGTACATCCAGCTCCCCGATGACTTGTTCTTAAGGTAATCACGGTTATTCTTAACTGTACGAAATGATGTTCTTCCCAAACGATGAATCTTAAGCACCTTCTTGTGGCCCGTCGCATCACTTGTGTGATAAATGTCAGATTCCTTACCAACACCAATTGTCGTACCAACACCATACAGTGTATTTCTATTAAGCATGGACTTGAGTGCAAGGTAGTCGTAACCATTGTATGTAAGTCTGTAGCCGTCATATTTGGCATTTCTGACCTTTTGGATGAGCTTGATCTTGGCTAGGTCTGAAATGCATCTGTTGGTGAGCGAGATAGAGCGCATCCCAGAGATTTGATGAATGAGCTTTGTAGGAACAATCTCATGGTTACGGGAACCCATTTCCGTGGCTGTGAGGACACGGAAGTCATCTGCAGTGAGATAGCGCATGTGCGAAGTGTCTAACTTCATAGTTGGCGGTTTGTTGTCGTTGTGTTCTGACTATTTGACGTTAAACAAAGAAGGAGAAAAAAATTTGAAGTTGTTTGGCGATGAGGTTACCCGGCAATAAATGAGATGCCTCATAACCTTACCCGATTCAAGCAATGAGGCTAATTTGACACAAAAACCCACAACCAACTGATTGAGAAGAGTCAAAAGCCCTGAAGGCTCATCGAGGTATCGAATGGTATCTCTACATTCCTTATTTTTCCAGTCTTCTTTCTCAATAGCCTATTCTTCTCAATCGTCGCCTCAAATAGGCAAATTTCACCAATTGAGAAATTATCCTCAACAGAAAGAATCGATTGTGAAGATATCAGGCTATAAATCACCTCGTATCGAATCGCTCGATTCTCAGTTTTCTTCATTCGCTTTTATTTCTCTCCTTCTCCACACCTGCTCTGTATCAGAGATACAAGCTGCTAATTAAATCCTCCTTTGCTATTTAGACAATGACTCAAGCTCCTCCTCAGACCCCTATCCTGGCCCCAACAGCCACTACCATCACTCCTTTAGATGATCCTTCATACCCTCTAACCCTCAATAATGTGGTTAAGCGTATAGAAGAAGAGAGCAACTATGTCCCACGCTCCAAGCGTCCAATTCCTAGTTGGTTGGGATTGACTTTGTCACCAGCCTCAACGAGATTACCATCACCACCATTGAACTATGGGAGTGTGCAGGAACAACTTGAACCCTCCAAGGATAAAAGTCATATGTTGAAAATGTTGCAGAATCGTTTGAACTCTTTTGATTCCGTTCTAGGCTGTGTCAAGGCTATGATTTACCGAGATGGAGTTTCTTTGGATTTGTTGAAGAAGTTGCTTGACTCGTCTTTGGATTTGAAGTGTATGCTTCAGAATGCATTATTACCTCCTTCTCCTGTTGATTCCTCAGGATTTGATGGTTCCAGCGAGTCCAATACCAGTTCTGTGAAGGCTTTTAATGGACAAATACCCTCTTCTATGGGGAGTGTTCAAGCGCGTCCAGAACTAAGATTGCCACCTCTTGATGTGGACAACTTGAACCAGAGAGAAGTTGGTGTCTTGATGGATGATGCTCAGCTGTTGCTGGACTTTGTCTACCGTTCCAAAGTTGTTTATGCACATGACCAGTACGAGGC
Source organism: Barnettozyma vustinii (assembly GCA_030569515.1). NCBI lineage: Eukaryota > Fungi > Ascomycota > Saccharomycetes > Phaffomycetales > Phaffomycetaceae > Barnettozyma > Barnettozyma vustinii. The sequence continues at coordinate 22,246 of JAJMLD010000114.1, read as the reverse complement.
TTACAAGAAGCGTGTCCATTTGGCTGCCCAACAGGTTGCTGAACGTGCTATCCTTCGAAAGGTTCCAAAGGTACAGAAGAAGTTTAGCAAGAGGCCGAACATTGAGTCCGTGTCTCGTAAGATTTCTAAGCCATCCAGGGTCAGAGTCAGAATGTCCAAGGCTAAGAGGACCTATTCATCTGAGCTGAGTGATGCGACCTCAAGACCTTCTTCTACAGAGAGCCCAGCCCCTTTAGTTCCAATCAAACCCAAGGCCAAGAAGGCACCAGTCTATCACAACACAAATGACCACAACAAGGAGTGTACAGAGTGCAAGAACAAGGACACCCCCGAATGGAGACGTGGTCCTGTAGGTCCAAAGACTGTGTGCAATGCATGTGGTTTGTTTTACAGCAAGTTGCTCAAGAAGAGTGGTGGTGATGTGGGTAAAGCAAACAAGGTTATGGCTGAAAGAAAAGCTGCAATGACTGTTACTGGTGAGATTGATAGACGTGTGCCAACTTATATGTAAGGACTATTGATCATATATAAAATGCTCTAATTGTTCTAGACAAGCATGAAGTGTGTGTACCAGATGATTGATTGTCTGGGTGTATGTCTATGCCGAAATACGCGGGCCGTGATCAACCGCATCACTCAAGGTTTTACCATCAACAAAAAGTTGCGATCAACTGGATCAACTGACAAGTCCGATAATCTTGTTAATAGTACTACTTCTTTGTGGCATATCATCATATATAAGCAAGTTGTGTGCATGTACAACCGGTCCACCAAAACGTTTCCAACATAGCTGTTCTTTTATGAGGGTCTATCCACCAAAAACTGGGCTTACGAACAAACCGGATATCACATGCAACTCACTGAAGAAGTAGACAACAATTAGAGCTGCCAGGTCTGGATCTCTTGATCAACGTCGTTGTTGTCTCAGGTTCAGCACCTAAGATCATCGCAGATCTGCACCTCACATTGATCTGAATCGCTCATTCAAGTATGCGCGTACTATGTGTGTACAGATTATTTCATCATTCTTTTTACCGATCTATGGTTTGATGTTCATGTACAATGGCGTTAACCGTAAGTCTGTAATGTCGAGCAAGCCAAGAATCGAAGATCCTAAAATTCGGAAAAAAAAAAGTGATATGGCTGCTGCAGGTGAGATCGTAGAAATGGTGGGGTGCATTGATCCACCAACCCGAACCCTGGTTATTGTGCAAATGGAGAAGATGATTTCTCAGCTGTATACGGAAAAGGGGTGCATGTATGTCTTCATGAACTGTGCATGAAGATACGATACCACGAGTCGTTCAGTGGAGAGTCCAAACAGAGCTAGGCGATGCGGACAGTGCTTGGCTCAGTTCTCTGCCCGGCGTATAGTGTAATATAACCGGCCGCCGGCCACATGGGGCGAAGTTTGTCCCCCCCCCCACTGTCTAGCGACGCAGCCACATATGCAGGCCGACAAACTTTTGCTTTTTCTGCCTATAATAAAAAAAAAAAAAAAAAAACAGAGAAAGCCAGGGGGGCTTTCTTATCAACAGCTTCTTCTTCACATTAAACAACAACATCTACCAAGTCAATATTCAATCTCACTAATGACAGCATCCAACAAGATGAAGGGTCTCGTCTTCCACGGGCCACGCGATCTTCGCTTCGAGACCGATATCTCTATCCCTCAGATCAACCACCCAACAGAACTTCTCATTGACGTGAGATACTGTGGTATCTGTGGTACTGATCTCAAGGAGTACAGCTCAGAGTTGCCCAACTTCTTTAACGGAGACGGCTCTCCAAACAAGATCTCTGGTCTCAGACCACCCTTGTGCATGGGTCACGAGATTGTCGGTGTTGTGAAGGCTGTTGGTAGAGATGTCAAGACAGTCAAAGTGGGCGACCATGTCGTTGTTGATCCATCAGTTCACTGTGCTGACATTCCTCGTTTCACCGATTCCCCAGTCAAGCAGAGACACGCCAAGTGCAAGCAGTGTCGCAAGGGATTGACCAACATTTGCAACAACCAATCGATCTGCGGTCTTGGTGCCCAACACGGTGGGTTAGCTGAGTATTTTGTCACCTCTGAGGAGCACGCCATTGTTGTTCCTGATTCTATCCCATTGGAAGTTGCTGCCCTGACTCAACCATTGGCTGTCTCTTACCACGCTGTCCGCATCTCCAAATTCCGTCCAGGCTCATCTGCACTGATTATCGGTGGTGGTGCAATTGGTCTTGCGGCTATCTTGTCCTGTTTTGGTTTCAAAGCTTCCAAAGTTGTCTGCTCAGAGATAGCAGAGGTTCGTCGTCACAATGCAGAGATGCTTGGTGCTGTGGGCTTTGATCCTTCCAAATCTGACGACAATGTCCGTGACTTGGTGGCCCTGTCGCCTGATGGTCATGGATTCGACTATTGCTTTGACTGTACAGGTCTCCCAGTGACTCTACACACTGCAATTGAAGCTGCTGCCTCTGACGGTACCATTGTCAACGTTGCCATCTGGGGTAAGAAGCCAGTTGACTTCTACCCAATGTCCATCACCAAGCAGGAGAAGCACCTCATGGGCTCAATGTGCTACACCAGAGAGGACTTTGAAGGTGTTCTCAAGGCTTTTGACCAAGGGACGATGAGCATTGAGGATACCAAAAAGTTGATCACCACTGTGGTGGGACTAGAGCACGGCATTAAAGGTGGGTTTGACCATTTGAAGAATAACAAAGACAGTGAAGTCAAGGTGTTGATTACCCCAAACAATCATGGTGAGTTGGAGCATGCCATGAGTTACACCAAGGTGTATTCTCACATCTGAGAGAATCTGGATTGTCCCTGTTTTACTATTATAGATCTTTACCTTTACTTTTTATTTTATTCTGTTCAAGTGATACTACTTGCAAGTTGGCTTTTTTTGTTCACTACTATAGATTCCGTTTTCTTATGTTATGACAGTAGCATGAATTATCATGAATAAGCATAAGAGAAACAGTTAATTATGGTATCAAGAGCAGTTTCCCCTCTTGAATCTCCTTATCCTGTTGCGGATAAGATCTAATGCGAGCTTACACACTCTTCATCCAACTCTTCATCCAACTGGCCTGGCCACAAAAACACCAAAAGACTTCCTCGCCAACTTCTGACTTCTTTGATGGGACCAGTTTCATGCACTCCTGTACTCCTTCGCACATTAGCTCATGTTCCCCAAGTATCTGAAAACCATCTCCAGCAGATATTCCACCCACCTCGAAGTAAGTATGCAATGAGATAAACTCTGCATTGAGCGCAATTAGATTACTAACCTCATATGCTCTTCTTTGTTTCAAATTAAAAGCATTCTCGCCCTCTTCATAGAAAACGTCAACCCCATGATGGTGATTGTCATGAAGAACTTCATCAACTTCTTCAAAAGCATCCACATGTAGATTTGTTATATGAGGAGGAAACTCCAAGTCTTCCAAAAGCAAGCCTTCAGGTGTGATTGAAATGTAACACTGGGATAGTTTCAGTACCCAATGCTCTTTATAAGAGTGGCTGCTCAAACGGGGGGAAATATCTTGAAAAATATGCGCAGAAATGGCAGTTATGCCATAAACATCGGTAATGATGATACGAAGCATCTCTTCGTGTTGAAACAACTCACCAAGAATAGGACTCCAAATCTCATTAGCCTTGACATTGATCTTGGTGTTCCCATCACTGATCATGTCTTCATAAATGGCACGCATCCATGCTAGGTTGCTCGATCTGGTAACGACAACAGGAAATCAGTCCTTGACCTCATAGAAAATCCCAGGAAGATACTCAGGGCCCTCAATGTTGAGCATCGATGAGCAAGGACACCAATAGGTACAAGTCAGGTGCATTAAGTGCATTTTCACCAACCATTATTCCTGCAGTCTCTGTAGTATCGACCACCAAGGCTAAGTATTTTCCATAACCGCTCTCTGACTTCTTAATGATTTACGAGAGAAGTTCCGCTGGTGTCATTTCGATTGTTTCAAGAGGTGGTCTTCACAAAGACAGTAGTCATCAATGATGGCTCTTAAGTTAGAATGGCAACAATCATGAACCTTCAATAATGCATCAAATCCAGGTGCTCAAACAGGGCCATAGCCAATTCTGAAAGGAAGAATGGAGATGAAGGATCTTGATTTGTGAAGAAAGACCCCATATCTCCCTGTTTTCGTGGAATCTTCATTCTTTCTTGACCTATAGACATGTTTCTTCATCATTGAAGGTCCAAGGAGGTGTGAGTAGGTGCTTGGGTAGGTGCTTGGGTATAATGGAGAAGCTTTCCAGGTAGTGAGTTAGTGGAATCTGAGCGAACCAATTTAGAGAAGGAATATCTGAGAACTTTATGGAGAATGAGGAATTGGGAAAGCATTGAGTTCAGAGAGCTCTGTAAGGTTCTGGAGTCATCTTTTAGAGCAGTGGGTGTCCTGGATCCTGATCATTGAGGCTTTCTTTAACCCAATTCCATCTATTGAAAGACCACTTATTTGTCCTGGAACTGTTTGCAGGCCTTCAAATCTTCGTAAATTGTTATGTAAGCTCATCAGCAAATATTATATAAGCCTCAGGGGCTTCGAACCAGACTCAATGAGGAAGAATCTACCAAAAAAAAAAATAGAACAAAAACCTCTGTGCAAGTTTTCTTTCACATCTTCTCAATCCCTGCACAGGCCACCAATGCTCTCTACCCGTCTTGCCACTCTGAGGACGATTCTGGCGTCATCTCCACAAACCAAATTCACACTGGTAACAGGCAACCAATCCGGTGACCTCGATTCTGTGGTGTGTGCCATTGTTCATTCATTCCTCCGTAATGTCTTCAATTCAAAACTCCTAGATCACAACTCCACTCTCATGGTACCGTTTCTGAACTTCCACAAGAAGGATCTGCGACTGCGTAAAGATGTTTTGCTCGCACTTCAGAGGGCCAATGTGGATCCAGACAGTTTGTTCTTTGTCGATGATCTGAAGCAGGGTTCTGCATTCATGAAGGGCGTGAAGGATATCGTGCTTGTCGATCATAATTCACCACAGGGTCATGTTGCTAGTGCTTTATCTCAAACTCCTGTGAGTGGAATCATTGACCATCATGAAGATGAGGGAAAGTTCGTGGATGTAAGTCCACGTCTGTTGGTTAAGACTGGAAGTTGTTCGAGTTTGGTGTGGGGATATTGGCTAGAGAAAATGGAAGGCCGACTAGGAGATCAGCTCGATGATCAGGAAATCAGACAGCTTATAGAACTCCTTTCAGCAGCCTTGTTACTTGATACCTCTAATTGTACATCCAAAATGATCAAGGAGGACTGGGATGCTTTGGAGAGTTACAAAGAGTTGTCGAGTGCGGGTGTCGGTATTCAATCCTTGGATGGATGGTATCAAAAGTTACAAGATGCAAGAAGTGATATCCAGGGACTCACAATCGGGGAGGTTTTAATCAAGGATTACAAGGTGTTTGAATGCCCAATTGGGACAACGGATACGGTGCTGAATCTAGGTATTTCGTCAATGATTAAGTCTTTTGATTGGCTGTTGCAGCAACAAGAAGGGAAAGCACTTGATGCCTTCCAACGAGAGGCACAAAGCTTCATTATTGAGAACAACATTGATGCTTTACTAGTCATGACAGCTTTTGTCAACCCAACCACGAATGAATTCCAGAGACAACTTGTATTTTTCACCGTCAAGGAAGAAGTGTCTGTTTTGTTGAGACTTGTGATTGATTCTATCTCTGAAGAGTTACAGCTTCAAGAGCTGCCTCTTGATCGAAATGGAGACAACGACCTACCATTTATCCAGTTTTACAAGCAAAGGAATGTGAAAGGCAGCAGGAAGCTTGTGGCTCCAGTGATCAAGACTGCGGTTAGGGATCTATAAATAATGAATCCCCTGTTGCTCTTGTCTATTTTATGTTTTTGTAGATAATAACATCTGTGGAATCTTGGGACTTCATTTTCACCATGTACACGGAGGAACTACAATTAGTAATATGTGCAACATGTTGTAGATTCACCCAGAGCTTAATTTGAACTTTGCAGTCTCTCATTGATACTATGCCTCAATGCAGCAAACGGACTCTTTTTAAACTTTTCATCCTTTAGCACCTCCCCAAATCTGGCTCTCTCTTGGCTCTCAATGAACTTGACACCAGTCTTGTTACGTGGGTTCGGAATGTTCTTTGGATTCTTGGAAACAAACTTTTGAGAGGGCAGAAGATTCACATTCTTGAGGACTTCGTTCCTGTTTGCATTCTCAGTCTCCACTGGTTCTTCATCCAAGGCAGTCAAAAGATCCTTCATCTTTGGTAAGAGCTCCTCTTTCGCCTTTCTCTTGCGTCTTCTCAAGGAGGATTTGGAGATGTTGGAGGAGTCATTCTGTAGTTTCGTAAGAAGTTTATCACGTTTTGTGTTGAGTTTGTCACGTTTAGTCTGTTTGTGCTCATGTAGGAAAGCCAGTGGGTCTGCTGGGAGTACAGGTTGTTCCTGTTGGCTTAGCGATGAGTGTGTCCGCGACGATTTAGTCTGGATCTTGGTTCTTAGATTCGTTCTCTTTTTAGCAACCTGAAGTATAAGAGTATTGTTAGTATGAGAATTCAGATCACGGTACTTTCAAACCTGTACACCCTCTACTCACCATTCTATCAACACTTTTTTGAGGAGTACCAAGGGGCAATCAGTTCTCAAAACTTTTTTTTTCTTCCTTACCTGACATAATCACTACTTGACTGAAAAGTTTTAAAAAATCTCGACATATCAGTCCCTCGAGACTATATAACACTACGAAACCACAGCTCAATAATGTCTAGAGTCACCACCGTGGTCGCCACTGTCGCTGCTGTTGCTGTCGCCTATGCTGCATACTTTGACTACTCTCGTCGCCACAATGCCGAGTTTAGAAAGAAGCTCCGCAAGTCTGCCAAATCACACGCAAAGTTACAAACCGACGCCGCCAACAGCGTCAAGTCTGCCAAAGTAGCCGAGATCAAGGCCATCCTCGAAGAGTCCCTTGCCTCCGACCCACTTCCAACCTCCCCAGCTGAGAAGGAGCAGTACTTTATGACCCAGGTGACCACCGGTGAGCAACTAGCTGCCATTCCTGGCAACGAGGTCAATGCTGCCGTTTCCTTCTACAGAGCCTTGTCCGTGTATCCAAACCCAACTGATATCTTGGGCATCTACCAGAAGTCCTTGCCTGCTCCTGTCTATGAGTGCATCATCACCATGATTGCCATCAAGCCGCCACAATCGGTTGCGTCTTTCTTGGGTGGCGCTGCTACTGCCGGTGCTGCTACTGCTGCTGCGCCAGCCACTGATGCTGCCGTTGCTGCTGAAGAGCAAGATTAAAGCTGGTTGATTTGGGTTAAATTGAGGGTGGATGTTGACTTTCGTATTCTTATTTATCCGTGGGCGTGCTGTACATAGTATAATGAGACCTTTTGTTTTATATGAAAAGAGGAACTAAAGAAGTAGTATTTAATAAAGATTCATAATTGAGAAGTTTTGTGTATATACAGGTAACTGGGTGAACGCTAGGCCCTCATTTTGGAACATACTTGATGATGTTCTTGGTCAAGATGAAACCATAAGTGGACAAGGCAACAAAGTTGACGGCATTGAAAAGCAAACTGACGGCGTGAAACTTACCAAACTTCTTGGTCACAGCCTTGTGTTCTTCAGTCTCCGGGCCTTTACCTTCAGCCTCCAGTGCCCATCTTTGCTCCTTCAAGGACTTGGTGACAGGTAGCAACCAAAAGGCATTGGTGGCACCGCCAACAACGGCAGCACCTAAGGTAACAAGGGCACCTGTGGTCAAAGTGTATGGAGCAGTCAAGCCAATGACGATTGGAGCAAGGGTCTCGCCCAGGAAATAGTGTGAAAACACCTTATTCTGGAGCTTAGAGAATTGGTCTCTCTCCAACGTCTTGAAGGCAATTGGGGAGGCAACATAGGAGTAGTAACCAGTACCACCCCAGACAGAGGCCCAGGAGAACAAGTGAGCAGCCGGTAGAAATGACATTGTTGTATGGTTATTGAAGTTAGTTTCAAGCTTGATGAGCGTTGGTTTAATACAAGGGTAGAATTATCAAGTTTAACGTGAATTGTTCAGAAATCGAGATGTTATTTAAGTGGTGCAATATTCGTCCTAATTCCTAAAGTGCCATACTGGGCCAGATATGAACACGTATTTCAACTTTGACACCTTTTCCCCAGATCTTCTTCAGCCATTATTATTGTGCCTTTTCTGCAAAGACAAGGAGATCACCAACTCATGTATAGTCACCTTCAGAACATAGCGGATCCCACCTTGTGGTCATGGAACAACCATCTTCAACTCTCGGAGAAACAATCTGCGGAGGGCTTCCCAAAACAGGCAGATGCGCCGCTAAACTTCCAAGCCCTTTTTTTCAAAAAGTGGACATTGTTGTATAAAGACCCCCCAGAATTGCCATTTAGTGTTGTTTATTCACAAAGTGTTCATTACCTGCTGCTGAAACACAATGGCTCAGCGTTATTCCAAGGACCAAGGGCTCATCGATTACGCCTACAACAACCTCGAAGGTGTCCCGAAGGGCTCAGATGACTACGAGAAGATGGTCTCTGGAATGGCATACAACTGCTGGGCTCTCGAGCTCAACGATGCCAGAATCACACGTCACGAGATGGCCAGACTGTATGGCTCCATCTTTTTAAAGGACTTCAATTCCACTGACGAATTCATGAAGTACAGACGTGAGTATCTGGGCAAGATCATGGGCAAGCTTGGTGGTGACAACATCTACATGGAACCATTCTCTGTGGATTACGGCTTCAACGTGGAGATTGGTGACAACTTTTACTCTAACTTCAACCTCACGATTCTGGATTGCTCCGTTGTGAAGATTGGCAGCGGTGTCATGATTGGACCAAACACCACCATCTGCTGTGCCACTCATGACTTAGATCCAGTTGAACGTGTGGACAAGTGCGTTGAGTATGCCCGTGAGATCACCATTGGTGATAAGGTCTGGATCGGCGCCAATGTCACTATTTTACAAGGTGCAACTATTGGTGATGGTGTTACCATTGGAGCCAATTCAGTGGTTACTGCCGGTACAGTTATTCCTCCATACACCGTTGCTGTTGGTACACCATGTAGAGTGGTCAAGAAGTTACCAGGATACGACCACAAAGACTAAAAACTTACATTAATCTTCCTAACTAATGTATGAAAGCTTTGGAATGTTTTTTGTTGTGAACCGTATAGCCAATGGATCTGGATGGGTGTGATTGTGAAGACGTATTTGTCTATCTTGAGCAATTGTTCGTCGGTCTTACGTCTTCTAAATGATCGAGACCAAACATCACCTGTCTTGCTCGTCACGCCAAGTACGTCATCCTTGTGCTCCACTGTCAAGAACTCATAATGTGAAAGTTCCCTCTCTATGACACTTAAATTGATCTTGAACTCAACAACGGTGAATCCCAGACCTTTGAATTCGTTTGATGGGTGAACCATCGGCCTGTAGTGTTTCCATGACCAAAATACCACCCACTTCTTCGACTTACCTGCAACAAAGCTTCTGATGAACCAATTCGAACAGTTCTTTTCTGTCAAACTGCTCATAATAGCACCAATTGATTTCCTCTTACAGATCAATGAAGAGTACCAAACACTCAAGTCATTCTCCAGACTCTCCTCAATCAACTTGTCAATAAACCCAACCTCTCCGCCTTCCTCAAAGATCAATTCATTAGCAGTACCAAACACAGCATTCCTTTTCAAAACGTCTTTCCCTTCTGCTCCTTCCTTAATCTCCTTCATTGACTCATAAAATGGTGGATTGCAACAGACAAACTCGAATGATCCTTTCAAGCCCAAGAGTCCATCATTCACCAGCATATTCACATTCAAATCATTGGCAACCACAATTCCCTTTGCCTTTTTAATAGAATTTTCATCAATGTCAATACCAGTCATTCTCCACCCATACTTCTTCGCTGCTAGAAGTGCGTAAATGGCATAAGGACCAGATCCGACGTCCAAGACATTCACATTCTCATTCACAATAGCCGATTCTTTCAACACTTGATTGATCAAGGATAGATACATCAACCTAGATGGTGCAGTGGGAATGAGGTTTCCCTCGATGTGTACGTCAGGCAACGTGAGTTTGAATTGATCCAACAGTGTGACCTTAAGAAGTTGATACTGTCCTTCACTACTGAACTTGAAGTGTGCAGTTGTAGTACCGCCGTCGCTAGTTGTGGTTGTGATGAACGGTTTCAAAGATGGATATCTGTCACTCAACTCGCTGAAGTCGTAATGGATGCCATCATTCTCCATTCTATGAACATTTGGATGGGTGTTGTGAGTGGTTAGTACAAAATCAGTGATTGAAACTCTGCGGAATCTCATGGTCAAAAAAAAACTCAAGTGCACTCACGCTGGGGGTCGAACCCAGAATCTTCTGATTAGAAGTCAGACGCGTTGCCATTACGCCACGCAAGCTTTTTTGCTTACGTAAAAATGTTCTATTCTGCCCTACTGGGCAAGGATGACACAACCTCAATAGCTCTTATCAATAATATATCCTTCACATTATATACCATTATATCCCAAGTAAATTGCGGTCTTAAAACTGACAATATATTTCCTAAGTTCACTCTTAATTGAGTGAGACTTGCCTTTAGATACAGTTCTTGGAGCGATTTTCGTCAGGGACGCTATCCAAAAATCAGTTTTCTGCCACTACACGGTTCATTTACAGTAACTATTGAACTCTGGTAGTATCAAAGGACTTACTCTATATCCCTGATACAATTACTTTGATCAAATCGCAATTTTTCAAATTGCATGGCCAATCCTAATTAATTTTTATTTAGATAAATACGCATGGTTTATAATTTTTGGTTAATTTAGGAAATTTGGTTTTCGTTTCAGTTTTAAGTTTAGATTTTCAAGCGTGCCATCAGGAGACCTCTATCGGCATAGCCGACGGTATATTGACAAGTGTAGGTAATTATTTGAGGCTTCCAGATCATAATAGCGCAGGTAGTTGGGGTGCTTTTAAAGGCGTAGTCTGTGAAATTGAATGATGATTTGTGAAATTGAATGATGATTCACTTAGAAGGTCATTCAATATTGGAAAATAACTCATGAGAGTGTCCAGCCTCGGTCGAATCCTTTGATAAGATGGAATCCTATTGGTCTACCGTATGAAGGTGGGGTTGCACATGGGGAGTTGTAATTGAAATTATATCCTATGATGTTGGATATAAACCTCATGGGAAATCCAAATACCATCCAAATAATATCCAAATGGTATCGGAAATACAATCCAAATATTAGCCAAATATTATCCAAATATTATCCAAATATAAATATCCAAATACAATCGTACAGTGATCCGATCCACTATACGATTTCACATAGTCTGAATGAAGTATCCCAAGACTTTTTCTAGAAGCCATGGTTTTTATGTTTTAGAGAACATGTGTTTTTGTTGTTTGTAGATTTCATTGCAGTTTGAATATCAAGGTTGAAACAGGAGGATCTCTACAAGCTAAAAACCATGTCCGCGAAGTACATATTATTCACCTCAACAATTACTAGATAGCATCAGCTATAATCAGTGTATTGGAATACATCTTTACTTCTTCAAGGACGGACCAACTAGCCCCCGCCCCCATCAGAATCATCACCAAACTATGCCTGGTCATATCTGAGACACCAGAACATGCCAAATTCGCGATTAGCCTATAAGGTTCATGCCGTTCTGCCATTGATCATCAAGATCACAAGCCTCAAATTAACCCACCAGGCAGATTTTGCATGCGTTCAACTCGTGAGGAGGAACGACCACTGTCACCATCATCTTCACTGCCTGAGTTCACGGATTTATCACCTGTGAAGCCGTACGTAAAGCCCGAAGATCCACCACTTCCTCCAGTGATGGATCTTTATAGTGCTGCTCACATCCCAGTGCCTCTACCGCTCCAGGTCAAACATATTCAGGCACAGAATAGAGTGGAACAGAGTCGTGGTGGGATTGACTATGATTCATCACAGAGGACAAATGTAGGCCCAGGTTCGCTGGATCAAGGTGTTCACCATTTCAGCCAGAGGCAACAAGTCATTAGGGATGCAGTATCACCATCATCAGGGAGCACTGAACCTCACACAGCACACATCACCACAGCAATTGGACATTCACAGGAACAACCAATGACCGGCCCACTGCGAGGATTAATAGTACAGAGCACCAACGACAACAAAGAGGCAACAGGCCCTTATTACACCCAAATCAAGGTCTGATCAATTGGGCAGGTCGACGTCGCTGTATGATGGAATGGCTGGAGAGGATTACTGAATCCAGCGACTTTTCCACAGCATGTATTTCAAATTCCCTTTTGTCCTCCAAGATTGGACATCTGGATAGGAAATTGTATGACGAAAAGGCGATTGAGAAACAGATGAAACTGCTGAGGAATGCCTCCAGCCTGGCGCACAAGATGGCGCGGAATGGGGTACGGTATGACACAGAGGCCTGTTCGATTGTGATTACACCTTATCAGGGGAAGTTGTTTGCTGGGGCACATCACTTCAGCAAAACCTATGAGGATGATGAAGGCGAGACCTTCTGGAGGTTTTAAGTGCTAGAGTGCCGGGACAGAGGCGATATAGTAGAGGGGTTGCTCTAGTCACTCTGTGGTGATTTTAATGCTCGAACGAATGATTTTATGTAGAGATGGACCCCCTTTTCATTCCACTGACATTTGTCTTGCCAGTGGTAGAACTAAACGGCTGCTGCTTCTGGAATCTGGTGGTGGTCAAGCGGAGTTCGGAGTACGACTGTGATGACACAAATGGCCGTTGCCACGAAGCAAGACATCAGGAAACGGCGAGACTCTTAAAGATCAGGGAACGGTCTGCCAGAGAGTCGTTGCTCGATAACTGTGTCTCATGTTGGTTCGGAGTTGTTTTCACCACCTGTTATAGATTCTTTCACCCCACGGCTTTAAAGTGGAGCAACCAGCAACACCAGCAAAAAATCGAGCCACTTACACGGTGAAAGCGCCCTACCTGGATTGTTGTGCTACAAAGGAACACACCGAGGAAGAAAGACACCACCAGACACCATGTGCCCCTGCTGATGGATTTTAGGCGATGTTGCTGATGATCGCTTTAGGAAGAGTGTCGATTGTGCTGACAGTGGAACCACACCACTAATCGCAATTCAAACTATAAAAGATGCTCCAGGCTCCACCAAATTAGTAATACCACTTCCAATTGCTCCCAACGAACAAACAAACAACAAAAATGTCTATTCCAACAACGCAAAAGGCTGTCGTCTTTGAGACCAATGGGGGCCCACTCGAGTACAAGGACATCCCTGTGCCAACCCCAAAGCCAAATGAGATCTTGATTAACGTTAAGTACTCCGGTGTCTGTCATACTGACTTGCACGCCTGGAAGGGCGACTGGCCATTGGCTACCAAGCTGCCATTGGTTGGTGGTCACGAAGGTGCTGGAGTCGTTGTCGCTAAGGGCTCTCAAGTGAAGAACTGGGAAATTGGTGACTTGGCTGGTATCAAGTGGTTGAACGGTTCCTGTCAGGCTTGTGAGTTCTGTGAGAAATCCTTCGAGCCAAACTGTCCAGAGGCTGACTTGTCTGGTTACACTCACGATGGTTCTTTCCAACAATATGCCACTGCTGACGCTGTCCAAGCTGCCAGAATTCCAAAGGGTACTGATTTGGCTGAAGTTGCTCCTATTCTATGTGCTGGTGTCACAGTCTACAAGGCCTTGAAGACTGCTGATTTGGAAGCTGGCGAATGGGTTGCTATCTCTGGTGCCGGTGGTGGTTTGGGTAGCTTGGCCATCCAGTACGCCACTGCTCTAGGTTTGAGAGTTTTGGCCATTGATGGTGGTGATGAAAAGGGCGAGTTGGTCAAGTCTCTAGGTGCTGAAGTTTACATTGACTTCACCAAGACCAAAGACATTATCAAGGATATCCAAGCTGCCACTAATGGTGGTCCACATGGTGTGATCAACGTCTCTGTTTCTGAACTGGCAATTCAACAATCCACTGACTACGTCAGATCCAACGGTGTTGTCGTTCTGGTTGGTTTACCACAAGGTGCTGTTGCTAAGGCTTCTGTCTTTAGTGCAGTTGTCAAGTCTGTGTCCATTAAGGGTTCCTACGTCGGTAACAGAGCTGATACCAGAGAGGCTCTAGACTTCTTTGTCAGAGGTCTAGTCAAGTCTCCAATCAAGATTGTTGGCCTGTCTGAGTTGCCGGAGGTTTACAAGTTGATGGCTGAAGGTAAGATCTTGGGCCGTTACGTTCTAGATACTTCTGAGTAGATGAACAAATTCGGCTTGGTGAGAATTTGATGAATATGAGAAATGAATGATGTTACTATTCTGATGAAGGTAGAGTTCAAGATATCTATTGCGGACGATGTTAGATCAATTGCGTCAATTGAGGCGAACCAAAAGCCGCTGGCGGGAATCGCCCCAATCGAGCAATCTTTTCATCAGTATCTGATTGATCCTCCAAGTGTTACCCCAGGTTTTTGTCTTCCTATCCAAATCGGGAAAGAAATTGCGCGCAGCCAATCAAACATAAAAGACCCTCAAATTCACCATGACACTTGATCTGCTTCGCTCATTCACAATTATCAAATCTAATGTCCACGCTACCTACAACACAGAAGGGAATCGTCTTCGAGAAGCACAATGGCCCACTCAAGTACACTACCGTCCCAGTCCCTACTCCAAAGCCCAACGAAATCCTCGTTAATGTCAAGTACTCCGGTGTTTGTCACTCAGACTTACATGCCTGGAAAGGTGATTGGCCCGACGAGACCAAGTTGCCCCTAATTGGTGGCCATGAAGGTGCTGGTGTTGTGGTTGGTAAAGGTGCCGATGTCACAAACTTTGATATTGGAGACTTTGCTGGAGTTAAATGGATCAACAAGACCTGTTTGACGTGCGAGTACTGTCAGTTGGGAGAAGAGACATGTTGCACAGGACAAGATATATCTGGGTACACTGTGGACGGCACTTTCCAACAGTTTTGTGTAGCTGACGCGGTACAGGCTGCAAAGATCCAAAAGACGACGAACCTTGCTGAAGTTGCTCCAGTCTTGTGTGCTGGAGTCACAGCGTACAAGGCATTGAAGAAGACTGGCTTGAAACCTGGCCAGTGGTGTGTTGTCATTGGTGCTGGTGGTGGTCTTGGCTCGTTGGCTGTCCAATATGCTAACGCAATGGGGTTCAGAGTCATTGGTGTCGAGGCGGGAGGCAAGAAGGATCTCGTTTTGAATGAACTCAAGGCAGAGAAGTTCGTTGACTTCACTGCTACGAAGGACATTGTTGGTGATATTGTTCGATTGACTGAGGGTGGTGCGCACGCTGTGGTGAATTTCTCTGTCAGTGAGATGGCGATGAACCTGGGTATTCAATACGTTAGACCATTAGGAACGATGGTGCTGGTGGGGATGCCTTCAGGCGCTGTGGTGAAGTCTGATCTGTACGGACACATTGAGAGACAGATTAAGATTGTGGGTTCGAGTGTAGGGACCAGACAGGACACCGTTGAAGCCATTGACTTTTTCGAGCGTGGGTTGATCAAGTCCAAGATCGAGGTGTTCCCAATGAGAGACCTTGAGAAGGCGTTTGAACTGATGGAGAAAAACCAGATCTTGGGGCGTATCGTGCTAGAGATTCCAACTCCAAGAGAGGGTTTTCTTTAGGAAGCTGATAGAATGTCTTCAATTCATTTTGTGTGTACGATATAGCACCGATTCTCGCACTTAAGCATGGCTATGTTCTATCAAATTAAAGTTGGATGGCTGAATATCCGAAACTTTGGAGTGCGTAAAGAGATGAATGTCACTTTGTGATTTTGTGGGGGAAGAGAATGGTCGTTCAGCCGTTGACGATTGTGCTCTATATCCTATAGTAGAACAGAGACACCTAGTACATTGTTCGCTGTTCTGTCTTATTGGCTTTATCGCCGAGCTTCGGAGTTTTGACAACCCGATCAATTTGAGTGAGCGCCTGGTAAGTCGATCTCGACACTCAAAACTCTAAAAGCTTTGCTTGTGAGGCATTTGATACCTACCATCATAGTGGCTATGACTTATCTACATAGCCTTCTAACACTTCAAGATCTCACCCCAATTTTTTATGTTTGACGCAAGTGAACTAATGATTGTGGATGTATAGTTCTTAAAGCCTTCAACCAATAGCCACCATGCGGCCCAAAGGGCATACATTCTTGTTCAGCTCGATCAACTGTATCAACTGTATCAACTGTATCAACTCTATCAACTCTATCAACTCGATCAACTCCGGTACCCATTGTCCATAACGGTCATGCAACAACATGGAGCCCTATACTTGCTAACAGTCACTCAGCCATAGAGATCTCACCAGCGTTTGCCGTAAATCGGTAAATGCATCTCGCTGTTAGGAACAAGAGCCAATGATCTCCTTCAAGAAGCCCAACATATTCCTTAAATTCAAGGTAAGAACTATCGGAGTGCGAATTACGCGGAGCACAATGGAGTACAGTGGTCCTTTCTTTCACTAACAGCACCATCTGGTCCTCTTTCAATGAATGAATCAAGAGTTAATGTTGGTAATAGCCCCTCTCTCCTCCTATTGCTCTTAACTCCAGACAATATCATCAACGGATCAACTAGAGGTGGGGCCAATGAGAGGTTCTGCCTGGCACAACCCCACAGGTGGGGCAACGTTCCGCCCGGAGTTCGACCATTTCTGCCTGGAGTTTAACACGGCTGATATGAGAGGTTGTCACGGGAGTTTCGAGATGTGGCCACCAAACCTTCTTTTCAAACGCCAACAAGCCACAAAGAAATCACATGAACTTGTCGCAAGCACAGGGGGTCATTCGATGATAAGACCCCATAGCGACATCAATTGAACCATTTAGAGGTGCTTGCAACCGACTAGCTAGTCTGGGGTCTTCTTCTCCTTTGACAACCAGGATGCAGCTTGCGGGCCGTGTCACTTGTGATCTGGGGCAGACGCACCCAACTCCGACACTCGATCACTCGAAAGTAGATGGACTCCGCGTCAAGCAGAGGCATCCAGCTCCACTCGCTAAAAACTATTTAAGCACCTTGAATCACCCTCTGTCGGAATCCCTCGCTCAATCACCAACAATCCACTAATCGTCACAATGCTAAGAACTCAATTGAGAACCTCCATCAGATCCCCAATCTTCTCCCTAAGAAGAACTTTGGCCTCAGCCCCAGAGATCCCAACCACCCAAAAGGGTGTCATCTTCTACGAAAACGGTGGTCAGTTGCAATACAAGGATATTCCAGTCCCAACCCCAAAGCCAAATGAGATCTTGATTAACGTTAAGTACTCCGGTGTCTGTCATACTGACTTGCACGCCTGGAAGGGTGACTGGCCATTGGCTACCAAGTTGCCATTGGTTGGTGGTCACGAAGGTGCGGGTATCGTTGTGGCCAAGGGTTCTGAGGTTAAGAACTTTGAGATTGGCGACTTGGCTGGTATCAAGTGGTTGAACGGTTCCTGTCAATCTTGTGAGCTGTGTGAAAACTCCTTCGAGTCCAACTGTGCTCACGCTGACTTGTCTGGTTACACTCACGATGGTTCTTTCCAACAATATGCCACTGCTGACGCTGTCCAAGCTGCTCAAATTCCAAAGGGTACTGATTTGGCTGAAGTTGCTCCAATTTTGTGTGCTGGTGTCACCGTTTACAAAGCCCTAAAGTCTGCCAACTTGAAGGCTGGTGAATGGGTTGCCATTTCTGGTGCTGCTGGTGGTCTAGGCTCTCTTGCTGTCCAATACGCCAAGGCTATGGGTTACAGAGTTCTCGGTATCGATGGTGGTGAGGACAAGGAGAAGTTATTCAAGTCCCTAGGTGGTGAGGTCTTCATTGACTTTACGAAGGAGAAGAACGTTGTTGAGGCCATCCAGAACGCTACTAACGGTGGTCCACATGGTGTCATCAACGTCTCTGTCGCTGAGTCCGCCATCTCTCAATCCACTGAGTACGTCAGACCAACTGGTAAGGTTGTCCTTGTTGGTTTGCCAGCTGGTGCCGTCTGCAAGTCTGAGGTCTTCTCCCATGTTGTGAAGTCCATCAACATCATTGGTTCTTACGTTGGTAACAGAGCTGACACTAGAGAGGCCATTGACTTTTTCTCCAGAGGTCTAGTCAAGTCTCCAATCAAGGTTGTCGGTTTGTCCAAGTTGCCAGAGGTTTACGAGTTGATGGAGCAAGGTAAGATCTTGGGTCGTTACGTTGTTGACACTTCCAACTAGACTGCTCAAACACCTATAGAGTTAGATTTACCACTGGTATGGTATTTAAAATGAGTATATGATTTGTGAATATTCTTTTTCTAAGCTGAATATGTATTGTTTGGTTTCTAGTTTCTGATTGCTGCTTTCAATTGACTGTTATATAGAGCTGATGCTTTTTTCGCCGTCTAATTTCTTTTGTGGTACAAATGAAATATGAAAGATACAGAATCTCAGGTAATCACTAACTAAGCGAAGAGTCGTGCGCTTACCATTTCCTGAATAAATTTTCAAGAGAGAAGAAGCCCAGGAAACAGTTAAGTGTTTCAAGAACAAAAACTATTAGCCGCTGAAGCATCCCTCACGATGGATGACGATTTGTTTGCTGTCTTTGATGAGGTCCCCAAGGCCCCACCACAGATCGAAGAGATTGTCGAAGAACCAGTGAAGACAGAAAGAGTCAACCTCGATGAACAAAGCAAGAGAAAGCGTTCATCTTCACCAGATGGCTCTGCATCAGAGAAGAAAGTCAAAAAGGACAAGAAGCTCGTTGATAAGAAGGAAACGTCAGAAGTGGTGCCGATGGTTGCTGATTCTTTCGAGACAGAGGCCTCAAGAGAAGTCCAAGCCTCTGCTGGATTAATGCCGAAGGCCCCAGAGGGTGACCAGACTGCCGATGGGAAGGTCAAGCTATCGCACCAAGTCAGACATCAAGTTGCTGTGCCTAGTGGATATCCATACAGGCCGATCGGTGAACACAAGAGAGAGAACGAAGCGAGAACATATCCCTTCACCCTTGACCCTTTCCAGGACACTGCCATTTCCTGTATTGACAGAAGTGAATCTGTTCTTGTTTCTGCACATACCTCCGCTGGTAAAACAGTTGTTGCCGAGTATGCCATAGCCCAATCCTTGAAGTCTAAACAGAGAGTCATTTATACATCACCTATCAAGGCTCTGTCCAACCAAAAGTATCGTGAACTGCTTGCTGAGTTTGGCGATGTCGGTCTAATGACTGGTGATGTTACCATCAACCCAGATGCTGGATGTTTGGTGATGACCACGGAAATTTTGAGATCCATGCTTTACAGAGGTTCTGAGGTAATGAGAGAGGTTGCTTGGGTCATTTTCGATGAAGTGCACTACATGAGAGACAAGGAGCGTGGTGTTGTTTGGGAAGAGACTATTATTTTACTACCGGATAAGGTGCATTATGTCTTTCTATCGGCCACAATACCTAATGCGATGGAGTTTGCTGAGTGGATCTGTAAGATTCATTCACAACCTTGCCATATCGTCTACACTGACTTTAGACCTACTCCGTTACAGCATTACTTATTCCCTGCTAACGGTGATGGTATCCACTTAGTTGTTGATGAAAAGTCCACATTCAGAGAGGAAAACTTTCAGAAGGCAATGGCTTCAATCACTGACAAGCAGGGTGATGACCCAAGTTCTGACAAGTCGAGGGGTAAGAAGGGTCAGACTTTCAAGGGTGGCAACAAGGATTCCAAATCTGATATTTACAAGATTGTTAAGATGATTTGGATAAAGAAATACAACCCAGTTATTGTCTTCTCTTTCTCCAAGAGAGATTGTGAGTCCCTGGCGTTGAAGATGTCCAAACTGGATTTCAACACTGATGAAGAACGTGAGATCTTGACTAAGATCTTCAACAACGCTATCGACTTGCTTCCTGAATCTGACCGTGAGTTGCCACAGATCAAGCACATCTTGCCGCTATTGAGACGTGGTATTGGTATACATCACTCTGGTCTGTTGCCAATCTTGAAGGAAATCATCGAGATCTTGTTCCAAGAGGGTCTACTGAAGGTTCTTTTCGCAACTGAAACCTTTTCCATTGGGTTGAATATGCCTGCAAAGACAGTTGTGTTCACATCAGTGAGAAAATGGGATGGTAAAGGTTTCCGTTGGGTTTCTGGTGGTGAATATATCCAAATGTCTGGCCGTGCTGGCCGTCGTGGTTTGGATGACCGTGGTATTGTCATTATGATGATTGACGAGAAGATGGAGCCTCAGGTTGCTAAAGGTATGGTCAAGGGTCAGGCTGATCGTCTGGACTCTGCTTTCCACTTGGGGTATAATATGATTTTGAACTTGATGAGAGTTGAAGGCATTTCCCCAGAGTTCATGTTGGAACACTCTTTCTTCCAATTCCAAAATGCTGCCTCCGTTCCAGTGTTGGAGATGAAGCTTCTAGCCATTGAAGATCAATTGAAGACGATTCAGGTTGATGACGAGGTTACCATCAAAGAGTACTACGACATCAGAAAACAACTGGACACGTACAACGAAGATGTGCGTCATATTATAACACATCCATCCTATGTGCTCAATTTCTTGCAAGGTGGTAGACTGGTGAAGGTAAAGATTGGTGAGTTTGACTATGGTTGGGCTGTGGTGGTGGCTTGTCAGAAGAGATTGAACAAGCGCCAGAAGGACAAGGTTTACAATGACCACGAATCATACCTCGTGGATGTGATGGTGAACACCATGTTTATTGACTCCCCAACATCTTTGATCAAGCCATTTAGCCCTGACTTCCCAGTTGGTATCAGACCAGCCAAAGAAGGGGAAAAGTCCAAGAGTGAAGTGATTCCAATAACGTTGGATTCGATTGAACAGATTGGTAATTTGAGACTATATCTACCAAAAGACTTGAAGTCTCAACAACAAAAGGATACTCTATCCAAGAGCATGAACGAAGTCAAGCGCAGATTTGAAGATGGAATCCCATTGCTTGATCCAGTGGAGAACATGAAGATTGAAGACCAGGACTTCAAGAGCTTGTTAAAGAAAATTGAGGTTTTGGAGTCAAAGTTGTACTCTAACCCGTTGTCTTTGTCTCCAAGATTGAAGGATATTTATGATGCATACAGTTCGAAGATTGCCCTTCAGAAGGATGCCAAGTCTATCAAGGATAAGATTTTGGAGGCACAGGCGGTCATCCAACTGGATGATTTAAGACACAGAAAAAGAGTGCTGAGAAGATTGGGCTTCACTAATGCCTCTGATGTCATTGAACTCAAAGGTAGAGTTGCATGTGAGATTAGTACTGGTGATGAACTTCTGTTGACCGAGTTGATTTTCAACGGTAACTTTAATGAATTGTCGCCAGAGCAGTGTGCTGCTCTCTTATCATGCTTTGTGTTCCAAGAGAGATCTAAGGAGACTCCAAGATTGAAACCAGAGTTGGCTGAACCGTTGAAACAGATGCAGGAGATGGCTTCCAAGATTGCCAAAATCTCCAAGGAATCCAAGATTGAAATAGTCGAGAAGGAGTACATTGAGACGTTCAGACCCGAGTTGATGGAAGTTGTGTTTGCATGGTGTAAAGGTGCCACATTCACACAGATTTGTAAGATGACTGATGTGTATGAGGGTTCATTGATTAGAATGTTTAAGAGATTGGAGGAGATGTTGAGACAGTTGATTGTTGCCGCAAAGACAATTGGTAACGTGGAGTTGGAGGAGAAGATGGAGAAAGCAACAGAGTTGGTTCATAGAGACATTGTGAGTGCTGGGTCCTTGTATCTATGATAAGCAAAATAGCACAAACAATAATGTGTCAAAGACAACAAACGATTTGCTCCGAGCCCGTCCCAGGACGGTCGCTCTAGGAGCAAACCGCGTAGATTGTTTGCAAAGTTGCCTGTTTCCCCACGAAAACTTTCCAGTTTTTAGAGTTCTGCCTTACTTCCATTCATCCGGAAAGTGGCAGGGCCAGCATTTTCGTGAGAAAGTTGAAGGAAAAACTCGGAAGGGTTCCCGGCAACATACATCCACATAGTTAAGGCGACAATGGGCCTGGCTTTATCACCGAGGACGGGAGAGAATTTCTGGGGTTAAGGGGCTGGAAGGTGGCTGTATAGACGTGGGAGCGCAGTTTCAAGATGGAAGATAGGGAGAAGGGGGAAGAGGGATGAGAGCAGAACAAGAAG
>JAJMLD010000113.1:0-26540 GCA_030569515.1 Barnettozyma vustinii | reverse complement strand
TGAAAAGACCATGAAGCTTACCACGCTCTGCCAATTGAGCCAGCTTGACCCAGTACTCTGGCTTTGTATAGTCTCTGGACTTGTCGCGAGGGTTTCTCCATTGACCAGGGGCATGAAGCACTGGGGTCAACGCTTCAAAGAAGTTCAAGATCAATGGGGTTCTCTCTTTCTTTTGTTTCTTCTGGGCTGGTTGAGTCATATAGGATGTTATTGCCTAGTGAAGCTCTCATAGAATCAGACATCTCGATGACCTTTTATAGCGCGCACAATAAACGCCACATTGACTGCAGACGATGGTCCACAGTTTTTTTGTTTTGTGGTTGTTTTTGGTTGGTTGATGCGACGGTGATAATTCAGACACCTGTGGCTCATAAGAAGTGTTACCATGGCAACAACAAGCCTATATGAGAATAAAACTACCAGATCTTCTCAGAATTCATCAATTATCATTATCATTATCATTATGCTCTCTCTCCTTCAGCAAATACTGTGTTCTGCCTAGTGATTTCTAACTCCGAAGCCTAGAAAAGGAACTATGCGTGGGATTAGGAGTCACTGTTGTTCTGTATGCATTAAATTAACCACCACCATTACTATTTTTTTCTTATTACCACATGGGGCTTTTGTCTCAGAGATTGTCCAGACAAGCTTTGCAGCATTTCTCTAGACACAAAATGTAAGACGTCACGATTAGTCTGTCCTTGGTCCTTGGTCCTTTGTCCAAGCTATATATAATATAGGGACCGGTCCTCAGTTTCTTTTGAAGAAATATCGCTCGATCGTCGAGGGGAATTTGTATAAGATTTTGACGATAGAACCTACGTCCGTCATGTTGAGTGGACTTGGCATGACAGAATTGTTTTGTTTTTATGTATTCGTATATCATAAGCCCAATTGTTGTTACCGAGGTATCGTTCGCTTCAAGATCTCGAGAGAAAAATATCTTGCAAGGAAAACAGGTTCTATCGGAAGTCATGTGTGAATTTGTGAATTGTCACATCAACGACAGATGGAGAACAGTGACAGCAATAACGTTACGTATAGACTAGTTCATGTGAATTCTTTGGAAGATCAGAACTTATGTCTCTATGGGCTTTCAGGAATTTCTTTCAATAATCATATATGATATCATGACCCAAGTTGATTATTCTTTTACGATTGATTTTTGCAAGAGACTCGTATCACAAATACGTTACAGTATCTCGATCAGACTCAACGCTGAACTGAAAGGAAATACATAAATTATAAATTAGTGGTATTTTTACTCCGGAGTCCTTTCATTGAAGACTCTCGAGAGGTTTGTTTGCCAATTTGCACTAATTTAGAAGAAATTGCCAGTAAGATGTAAGAATCACTGCTTATACAAAAAAAACAGAAATGGTTGTCGAGTGGGTGTGTGCAAGAGAATCTGGACGAGTCACGATTGTATATCATTTAAACAGATCATTAATAAATAACTATATTAAAAAAAGGAATGAGGATCAAGAGTCGACACAGTCGCATTGAATAGCTAGTGTGTATAATGTGTAAAATGGAGTGTGGAAGTGTACTCTGGTGCTGTGGTGTATCTGCTGACCTCATATCTGAGTCAGCAACTTCCATTCACCATTCGCTTTGCAATCGGGCTTTGAATGAGGTTGTTGATGTAAGTTGATTGATCTGGGCTAACTTTCCACTTCTTCCCTTCTTCCTCTCTTGATATTGAATCATACACTCTGTTATGGCACATACACTGCTGGCACACCACAGCCCTCGCCGTATTGAGGAGCTCACAGAAGAACTTCTGATTGCGGGTGGTCTCGGAGCAGTGAAGGGCGCTGCCATCTCTGTCTCCACTGCAATCATGCTTCGTTTACTTAGCCCCACTTATCGCCACGCACGCACACAGGTGAAGGTCTGGTACCATGTTACGTGGATCAGCATGGGCATTGTATTTTGGGCTGAAAAGCAACTGGTTAAGTTTGAGGAGAGAGTGGCTCGTGAGGAAAGAGAAAGACACAGCAAGATCTTGGACGAGGCTGCTGATAGGGGTATCTTCATTGAGGGCTAATTCTGTCGATGATTCTTTCTTTATTGTTAACGATATATGTTTTGTGACTGATTGATGAGGGGCCATCTAGATGTGGGCTTAGAGTGTCAGTTGAGAACCTTCTCTTAGAAGACAATACATTAGGAACATAGAGTACACCATAAGAATGTTGACACTCAATGAGACGTATTTCTAAAAACTCAAGTGGGATGTCCACAGAAAACTTGCAATGTCCAGAGAGACATTCAAGTTAAGGCCTCGGCTGAAGAACCGCCTGTATCAACAGACGTAATAATTGACGAGTGCTTGAAAAACACGGACGCAGACTCTGGGAGATAGTGAAGTAGAATTGTTCTTAAAGTTACTATATCACAGAGTTACTGTAGCTATTCAGGAGTTTATGACCAACTCGATAGCAATTCGAGAGATGAATTCAATGGATTTTCCTCTCATCCTTCACTAAATTGGTCCATAGCAAGAACCACTTGAATCGAGATCGGGTTCTAGGATGCATTCAGAAACACAACAAGAGGATCTACCAATCACCAAACTTCCAAGGTGGTAGTGGCTGTTCAACTGCCATTCCAAAACTCCTCGTTGAAGATGAGGAAGTTTAAACTCTGAAACTAGGAAGATAGTGATTAACTATGAATAACTTTGGGGTTCTTTCGCTTCCTGCTCCTGAGCTTATCATCCATACATGCAATTAGATTAATATCATGGTCAAGGCTATTCCTACTAAACACGACAACCTGAAGCAGTCCAATATGCCCTTCATTGATGGTTGGTCCACTATATTAACTTTGAACAGAGTGACTCGTTTTGTTGGGAAGAAATCGAAAGCAAAAATGTTGAATGATTGAGTTAAAGCGGATTAGGGCATTGTGCGACAACGACTCTTTTATGGTGCGTTGTCTTGTCTGCTCAAATGTGCATCGCTTGGTGTGATAGATATAAGAATTGTGTTTGAGCTTTTAAAAGAGATGTGCAAATTGAAAATGTTTTCAAAGATGGATGAGCAGGAAGACTGACAAGATTCACATCCTCAATGAACCATCTGGATTGACTCGTAGCTCTCGTTTGAAAGTTGGATAAAGAGTGACAAAGAAGAAGAGGATGTGTTTGTTGCGAAATAAACAAAAAAAAAAAACCTCTACTAACTCGCGCTCACACAACTCGCTCACTAAGGTACACCAAACGTTACGATTATCCACCAAGATGCGCCAGAAACGTTCAGAGACATTGATGAGTGAGTCTATATCCTTCAAAGTTATCTAATTTGCGCCCATATTAACCACCCAATCTCTACAGAAAAAGTGGACGTCAACGCTGACCTCCTAATATCCAGACTACAGAACATGATCCAGCTCTCTGCATCAACAGCGCCCAGGGAGCTCCAGGCCTCCGAGATGCTCCAGATAGAATCCAACGCGGCCATGATTACGCGGCTCGTGGAAGAACTTCTCTCTGTTTCAAGAACACTGAAGGAGAATTGGCTGCTAAACCAGATGCCTCAGAAGGACACTGCTGTGGCAACAGCCACATCCACTGCAGATGCAAAACAATTTGGAATCGTCAAAGACGTTATGGCAACGATATTACAGAGCAAGAAGTTTGATGAGGAGCTGAGTGAAGGTGAGGATGACGTGGAAGTGATGGATGAGGATAATGAAACTGAGAATGTGAAACGTGATCAGGACGAAAAGATCAAGGAGGAAAGCAAAGACACAGAGAATCAGATAGGCGTTGATACAGAAATCAAGGATGAATCTAAAGGACAAACACAAACGGAGATTCAGGATGGAGATGCCAACAAAGGTTCAGAGGAGATCAATGTCGATGTCAATGGCTTCAACTATGGAGATGCCAATGGGAACAACACCATTGACAGCATTGCTAATGGTCTGAGTGACTACAACTTGGATACTTATGGTAATGACAATTTAGATGGTTTGGATTTCGGTACGTTTGGTGACGACAATGACCAAGACGACATCATCATGTTGGAATGAAGTTTATGCCACAGAACTTCCTACAGAAATGTGCCCAAACTTAAATCATGATATTCATAATAATTTGTAAAGAATGTCTTCTTATCTATTGGTGTTGTTCTTCTTAAAGTCATTCAAGTTGATGTAGTTGGATGACGCTCTTCTGTTATGTCTAACATCTCCCTCCATGTCACTATCGTACTCAAAGATGCAACTGGTTGAAGAGCTTGCAGAGTTGTATTCCTTGTCATTCAGGGAACTTGTCAGATCATCAAAGGATGGCATTATATCCAATGGGTGCAGAATATTTTCATAAGGATCGTTATTGTGTTGATGGTGATGAAATGACGTTTCAAACGTGCTGTTACTATTAGTCTCATTCTCCTTCTCATTGAAAATATTGGCTCCATTATGCAAAGGTGGACTTGAAGGAGGTAAAGTGAAGTCAAACATCTCATCAGGACTATATCCATCTATTGAGTTGATGGTAAGATCTATCGATGTGTCCATTAAAGTGGGAGAGTCCACAGTGGATTCATGGAGTGGTGGGGCTGGCGGTGATAGTGAGGCCATCATGACTGGAGAGGTTGTTGATGGTGAAGACTTGCTACTTCCCTTTATTTTGATTACTCTTCTTCTCTTCCGAAAGCTTAGTGAAGACAGTGAATTCTGCATCGACTCCTCTGGAAACTCTTCTCTCAGATGGATTCTCTCCCAGACACCATCAAATTTGGTGGGTAATAATGACAATGTGTTAAAACTACCAAAAACATCGCTTGGTGGTCGTTTGGCCGTTGGCTGTTGTTCTGGTTGGGAAGGTTTCGTGTGGTCTTCAATCTCAATATCGTGAACAGCATCCATTCCTTCAAACATACTGTATCCATTCACAATCAGAGGCAATTCATTCTTCACAAACCCCAAACATATTCCCAATGCATCACTTCTAATTTCGTCGAGAACATCATCGTCCAACAACTCATCAATGGAACTGGTCAGCTGGAACTCAATGACAGGGTCCTCATTGAACACCAAAACTAACTTATTCACCTTTTTGATAAAGATCAAGGTCATGACAGAATCCACATGGAACTCAGAAAGGCCAAAGTCAATAGGGATAACAGTGGATTTGTTCGCCATCACAAAACGTGGCTTAGTGAAGTCATCAAACTCGATAAGATTCAACGAGTTGATCTCAAGTCTCGAGTTCAAGCCAAGCTCTAACTTTCCATGATACTTGAACTCCACTTGCAACTGAAGTCTGTCCAGTGAGAACTCTTGAATGTCGAGGATCTTAAGCACAGGTGGGGTCTTGTCCAAATGTAATGCTTTGAGTTGCAACTTGTTGGGGAACTGTGGGATGTGGAACTGCGAGAGTGTCTTGTTGATAATCGACTTGAAGTCGATATGCTGGAGGTCCGTCCAGTTGAACAGGAAGGACATGCTATTTTGTTTTTAATGTGGTGCTTTTTTTGGTTGGGATCTATAAGAGCAATGCTATGACACAAAACATGGGGTGGCTGGTTGGAATGAGGGGCTTACACTTTATAGGCTCCCTGAGATTCAGACGAGTCTGGAGTGTGGTCTACTCTGTGGATGTAACTAGGCAAAGTGTTGATGTCAGGAATGTAGTTATTGGTTCAAATAAATTTTGTTTTGGTGTTTAAATTGTTTTAACTGTGCATCAATCGGCTCAACATTTATAGCACATGTCATTTTCCCAACTTTATGTCCCAAAAAAAAAAAAAAAAAAAAAAAAAAAATATGCTTCGCGAGAATTGGCACTCGAAGAAAAATATAGGAATACCTGGCAAACTCCGTTTCCTAATTCAACATACATCACTCTTCCAAATCAATCCTTACTACGGATTCAATACACCGGGCCCTGGTTCAAGGTTCAAACTATCCTGGAAGCGTATGAGTTCACATAACTATCCTTGAAGAGGTCTTCATTCTGATCATACACTGAATTCAAGAACTTGTATTTACTCCTCTCATAAAATTTCGTGCCTGGTTTGTAGAGCCTGTGCTGATGAGAAGCATCTCGGTACTGTGTGATGATACACTGAGGTGATGTCACTTTATCCAAAGCCACTTTCCTCACCTTCTTCAGCTGATGATCGAACTCCACTTCTGCCTTCATCTGCTCATATGTCTTCTCCTTAGGTATTAGTGGCCTCTCTGGAGGCTTATCGTAAAAGTAGCCCCATAAACACCACACCATAGACAGAGTGGTTGCCAACAGAATGGATCCAATTATGAACCAGATAATCCATGGAGTGTCCTTTATGTCTTCAGTCCATGTAATCACTTTCTTGTCTGCCATACGTGCAGATTGTGTAACTTTGGAATTGTTCGAATCCATGGCGGAGGAAGCGAGAATAAACAGTAACTGGTACAGTTAGATGCTTGGAGAAGCACAGAAATATACTCTCTGTATTACTTTGTGTGGATAATTTCCCTGGATGTTTAAATCTCTTTCTCTTGTAGCTTAGCTTTTGCCGTCTGGATGTTGAGAGTGAGAAGCCAAGAAGAGAAGAATTCAGAAAAGTGACCAAGGCTCTCATTAGTCATTGGTGAGCCGCCATACGTAATCAATGCTCTCAATAAATTATCTATACTTGTTTAGTCCATTGCTTCAAATCATCTCCCTTTTTGGACTCCACAAATTTCCCACCCTTCTTGAACACCCTGATCAAACAGTAAAAGACGGGGACTCTCTGTTTTTTCTCCACAATTTCATTCTTCTGTACCTTAACTTCATAACTGTCAAGTTTATTGAACTGCTCATAGCTTGTACTCTGCACTTCTATCAGCTTCTTCTTCAGTATCTCTAGTATACTCAACAGCTTCTGTATGCTATCGCCAGCAGCCATGAGCAGCACCTGTTTCTGATCCTCATCTCCTAGGTCAAGCATCTTGAGTAGCTGATCTATACGCTTCTTCATGTTGTCGCCTTTCCTCACCGTGAGCTTCCTCAGCAGTGGATCCCTTGTTGTCGCTTGTGTCTGAAGGAAAGAAAAGTTGAAAGTGTCATCACCGGAATCTAGCTGGGTACTGCTTTGTAGCTTCATCTTCTTTGTTGGTGGTTGATCCGTGGAGTCCTGTAAACTGCGTGTCGTCTTCTGTGCTACCATATCCTATAATTGTAAGTCTGTACAGAATGGGTTTGCTTTGAAAAGCTCCTCGCATCGCACAAGTGCCAGAGAAAAAAGTGTTCATGTTTTTGGTCGGGGCACGACTACAAGGTACAGCCATCTGAAGGCCTCAAACACCATGAACCATTCCGTTCAAAAAATTCACATTTTTCCCTTCTTGATCTCTTTACTGAAGTTCTCAATGAATTGGATCTTCAGTTGTATATCACGGAGATTACAGCTAAGGTATTTCAACACCTCAGTTGTGAATATTCTATCTTTATTCACCCTCTGTCCTTCGTTAACCAATGATTTGTATATCTTGTACAAGCTGAAAAAACGTTTCCATTGTGATCTCGACCAGTTATCTGAACCTCCAAGATCTTCTACTTTTGATGTTGGTTCATTTTGCTCCTGAGATGGTGGAGTTGGGAGCAAAGGTAACGTTGGTGACTTTTGTTGAAGAGTTGTCATGGGTGTTTGAATTGGCACTGTTGGCTCCTGTTCTTGTCTCAGCTCAGTTATATTCGATTGAGTTTCTGGTTCTCGTTCTACCACTGATCCAGCTGTGGATCCCCTTGACTGTGGTAGAATTGGTGGCTGTGAGAGCAACGACGGCTTCAACGGCTGAGGAATCTTAGAAACATGGAGGGGATTAGTAAAGTTAAAGTTAGTGCTTGTAGATTGCCCATTTGGTCTCGTAGTCTCATCTAGAGTAGTTGATCCTTTTGCAGGGTCAGGTAAAGTTGGGTACAGCGGTTTCCGATTCTCCAAAGTATCATGTCGTATCTTTGATGTCTCTGCAATTGATGTAATGTTGTCACCAACAGAGGAGTCATTGAGTTTGTAGTTTGGTACTAATGATGGATAAAGGTTTGTTTTCTGTCTTTTCGAGGCAGGGTCTAACGTAATAGTACCATCATCGCGCTTTCTCTTGTCCCCATCATTTGTCAATTTCACAGTCAATTCAGGTACATCAGGTTCTTCATCGCTGGATTGGTACTTTGAAATGATTGATGAAAATGGCTTGGATCCTGTCGGTACCAATCTTCTTGCTGGTGATGATAATCCTGGCGCCGGGGATTTGGATGATACTCTCTTCAAAGTTTGAACTGGAGATATGTGTGCAGAAGGCGATAGAAGTTTGTCGGAAGATTTTGGTCCTAGTATCTTGGATATAGATGACGGAGGTAATGAGGATGGTTTTCTGACCGAAGAGCTCTTTCGTGTTGTGCTGAGAAGATGTGTGGTAGTGTTGGCTCCTCTCTGAGGAGTTGATCCTGGCATTTTTCTTGCAAGGTCAGGATAAAGTTCAATCTTTTGTAGAATTGTTCCTGTAGACTGTTCTGCAGATATCTTTGAGATGTTCTCCTTTGGATAAATGTGCTTCTCAGGGCTCAAAATGTCATTAGGCAAATCACTCTGTAATGTCTCATTGCTCCTCACATCGTCTTCATCATCATCAAACTCATCCGCAGCCAACTTGTGAGTATTTACAGCTTTGCCTCTATTTCCGAATACGGCTTTTTCCAAGTTTGAGCTCATAAAAGAACTTGCAAGAACTCTTGACTTGACAACATTGGCCATATCAACCTTGCCTGGTGTACCCTTACGGAGCATCGGCCTGCTCGAATCATTCAGGGGCACATTAACGGTAGATCTTTCAAGTGTACTGTGTCTGGTATTCTCATTGGTCGTGTCATACTCGTCAACCTGGTATCCCCTTCGCATGGTCCTTACTGGAGATGCCACCATGTTGGAGTCACGGTTCCTAGAGGTGTTTCTTGAGGGTGTCAACTGGTTCAAAATGGGGTTCTGTGTGTAGGCATGAAAGTTCTCATTCAGGTGGTCCCGAATCTCTGCTTCGGGGCTACTTTTAACCATTTCTGATCTCAGCGCTTGGATTACGGAGTGCTCTCTTCTTTTTGTTTGATTGTTTTTGTTTTTGTTTTTGTTTTGATTTTGATTTTGCTTTGTTATGTTTTACTCTTTCGCCACTTTACGTAGTTTTGGCATTCTTTGTAAAACCGCAATTTTGGCACGATCTAATAGAACCCGCGAATTTTTTTTCGCCACTGGAGAGATTCTAAATTTCTGGAATGCAAAAGAAAAATGAGCCACAAATTTTCTCTGTTTTACTTTACTTTGAAAACCCCTTAAATCAACGCTATTCATCTTATACCAGCTTCAACCTATTATCCCTACGAATCTACGTTGAGTAAAGAGAGCTCCCAGACAATATCTTAGAGCAACTGCAAACATTGAACTTTAAGACCTCCTCTTTGAAAACAGCTGTGTCATTCCCTATTTATAGCACTACAATGGCTGAACTAGATCAACAGAATCTCAATACTACACTCCCACAGCACCGTCGTCGTTCTTCATCCATCATCTCACATGTTGAGGAAGAGACTTTTGAAGAGAAGAATGACCAGGAAGCTGAACCAAATCTTAATGCCAACTGGGTCCATTCCAAGGGTGCCTGGGTCATTCACATTGTCATTGTCATCTTCCTGAAGGTTTTCTACAACTTGGTGCCTGGTATCAACAACGATCTCAGCTGGACATTGACGAATGCTACTTATGTCATTGGGTCTTACATCATGTTCCACTTGGTGAAGGGTATTCCTTTTGAATTCAATTCTGGTGCCTATGACCATTTGACAATGTGGGAACAACTCGATTCTGGTGACTACTATACTCCAAGCAAAAAGTTTCTGCTAGGTGTCCCAATCTGGCTATTCTTGTCTACCACACACTACACTGGCTATGATCTCAAATACTTTGTTGTCAACGCCGTTATCTGCGCCATTGGTGTCGTTCCAAAGTTGCCGATTTTCGATCGTTTGAGAATTACCTTTTGGTAAGCTGATCTCACGATGTGTCTCAGTGATTCCAAGCGGCTTCTGTTTTATTGCATAAGTGTCCCAGTCAATCAACATTCGTTATTTCCCTACACAGCCATCCTGTTTTTTTCTTTTTTTTTTAATTTGATTGTCATGCTCTGGGTATCCACTTCCTAATTAATACCTCAAATTCATCGTTAACTTTGCCATGTCTATTCGATAATTGACACCCTGTTTCCCAATACAGTCCCAATAAGAGATTACTTGACAAAGTAATCACCAGTGCTCGTCCATTTCATTACAATGATATCGTGAATTAATGTTCTGTTTTTTTTTTCTGTTCCTCGTGCTGTAGTGAGTGATCTATTAGTTGCCTGAAGATGGAAGTGTCATCGTTGACTTCAGACTTGCCTTTTGATCAAGATTTCTAGCCTTCTAATTATAGAACAGCACCTCCTATTCACATTACCCCTATATCCGGTAACCTACATCTTTAAACGAGCAGCTAAGATGCCAAACGAGCTGCTACAAGACGTGTCATAAAAGTATCATAAAATTTAAGGAACGACTCGACCTTATCCATATAGCAAAAACCCAAAGAGACCAAACATAAATTATAACAATGCACATGCAAATCCAAATCCAAAACTAAAGACGTAGTCTTTGCTTCACTTTCTCCAGAACTGGATCTTCAAGGCCATTATTTAAACATAACTCGTACATCTTTCTCATCATATCCATGTCAGAGGAGGAAGATCTTGGGAATGGCTTCATCAAAGGTTTGTTCTCCTCAACCACTTTCAAAAGCTGGAATTTGGTTGATCTTCTCACACCCACTTTCTCCATAGGAGATATTTTAGAAGGAGATGGTGTAGTGTCATTGGTAGACAGAGAGAACTGGGAATTGTTCTTGATGGAGAAGAGCATGTTGGACGAAGAAACACTGTCAGCGTCTGACTCTCCAATAGATGCAGATGATGATGATATGGAGGATGAAGATGATGAAGCTGGGAATTTGGCACTCAATCCAGTGAAGAATTTCCCAAACGAAGTTGTGAGCTTTGGAAGTGGCGGTGCAGCAATCTCTGCAGCATTAATCTCACTGTGGTAATCCATTTCCAAAATGTTGAGATTCTCCATTGAGAGATCACCAGTTGGTAAGCTCAACAAACTGGAAATGAAATCGTCACAGTTGTTACCAAAGACACCCCAGCAGTTCTCGGAAAGAAGGTGCTGGTAAACCAATTCAGAGTTATCAATCTGCATTAGCAAGTTTTCATTCTTGCTCAAGATTGTTGAGCCAACTCTCAGCAGTGTGGCCTCGGCACCTTCAAAGAGCAAGACATCAAACATTCTAATGAGAAAATGGAATGGCATTGTGACAGCGTAGAAGGACAAGAACCACTGACTCAAGAAGACTTTAAAGTCCAAATCAAGTGACTTGAAATGTTTGAACAAATCGGGACTGGTCTTCTGGAAGATTTTCTCAAACTTGCTAAAGAAGATATTCAAGTTGGTCATTTCATCGTTATAGATCTTCTTCAAGAATGGATTGATGTCAAAAAGATTGATCAAGGAATTGAAGGTCTTGATTTCCTCTTCTTGCTCAAAATGGAACAGCAATGGTGCAACGATAAACTGTAGCCCCTGGCAGTATCCAATCTCAAAGTTGTAAATGCTGAACGCGTTCAAGATTCTCTCAAACTTGGGTTTGGTCTCTGAAGTACGCAAACTAGACAATTGAGGGAAAGTTCTGTTGATGTCATTAGTAATAATCTTGATATCCTCTGAAATGTCAACGTTCAAAGACTCGAATAACTTCTTGGTAATAGTCTTGTCAACCAGTTCATTTCTTGGATTGGTGCACAGGGTCAACAGACCCCAGACAATACTTCTGAGGTTGGATGGAACACCTTGGTTGATCATGAGTCTGGTGTAGTTTGGCAAGATATTGGCACAGTTATGGAAGTTCTTAATGAAGAACCACCAGAATGACACCTCCAGTTCATCATGCTTAGACTTCATTGAGCCAAGGCAGCACTGCTCTAGACCAGTCTTGTGTCTGCCCATAGCTGCATCTTGGTCATTGGTGAAGAAACACTGGTGGCATTTGGAACAATAGTTAGAAAGGTTAACAGCCTTTGACTCTGCTAGAAGATCTCTAATCTCGTCAATGGTAAACAAATCATCATCAGTCACATCTTCGAAAACCTTAATAAAGTTTGGGTGTGCTGAGAGCAGAGTAATGTGTGATTGAAGTAAGCTAGTGTTGTCATCAGAGACTTCAATCATGTCCTGGGCTTTCTGCAGAGAGGCCTCGATCTCTAGAAGCTCTTGGAATGTTTGATCTTTCATGTTTATAATTTGAAACAGGCAAAGGAATGAATGACTTAGAAGTGAGTTAAAAAGGAGTGTAAAAAGTTGGAACAGGCCAGTTAAATGAGTGTTCTGGTCGTCTGGCGTGTTTCAATGGAGGCAAATGAAGGAAAGTAAGTAGTTGGGATAGAAAGCCTGGCGGAATGAAAGGGACTAATGAAGGCAAAAGTTCCAAAAACCTGTCTTATTTTTTCCAAAGGCACACAAACAACCTCCAGAAAAATCGCGTCTTCAGATTTTTCGCGAATTTTTGACACCTGTGGCAGCTTATGTAAGGTGGCTTGTTGAATTTCCTCTTTCGGACAATGCTTAAAAACTCACAGATCTATGTATGATTCACACCGGCTTTCTGAACTTCTCTACCCCCAGTAACTCCAAACAATTAATTATTAATGCAAGATACATGTACATACTCTATTCAATTTCTTCATCTGCACCTTCTTCATCTGCACCTTCTTCATCTTCTTCTGATTCTCCTACACTCTCCTCATCCTCAAGCCACTTTCTTTCCCTTCCGAATCTCAACCACCAGATAACGTGAGAGGTGGCAATGCCCGTCTCCATAGATGCAACAATAATGTACAACACCAATCCCATGATGTCCAGCTCTTCTGCAAAAGCCAAACTTAGCAAACTGAAAACTGCTCCGCTGAAATCAAGGGAAAGAAACACAAAGTTGATCCCCACAACCCTGCCTTGTCTTTTCCATAGTTCAAAGTAAGGAGGAACCAACCCCACTGCCAGAAGAATCGATGCTAGAATACCAAAGATCAAGGAAGGCCATTCGACACCTTCATCCCAACTCTTTCTCACAAATGGAATACAGACACCTTCAAGGGCGATCGAGAAGACCAAGAACCCTCCCACTGTAGCCAAGATGCCTCTCTTGTTCATCTTGACTGGAGGATAGTGCAACGTCTGTATCCAGGTCACGACACAGAAGAAGGTGAACAATTGTGGCTGGATTTGCAAAGGAATGTTACTTCTTCTCGATACAAAGAAGATCGAAAATGGGACACCACTTGCACTCCAAAGAAAAAGCATCACAGGATTCAGACCCTCGCAGTTCTTTCTTCTGTAGTTGTGGATGATCTGGGGAATCATCTGGATGCACCAGCACACTGTACCGATGGTTCCCAAAACATTAACAGCTGTTTCTGAATGCACCATACTGATAGCAGACTAGAGTATTCAAATATTGACAGCTAGTTGATCTAATGCAGGTTGATTGATGCAAAGATCTTGGATTGAAAATTT
The DNA here is from genome assembly GCA_030569515.1 of Barnettozyma vustinii. NCBI lineage: Eukaryota > Fungi > Ascomycota > Saccharomycetes > Phaffomycetales > Phaffomycetaceae > Barnettozyma > Barnettozyma vustinii. The sequence continues at coordinate 12,907 of JAJMLD010000113.1, read as the reverse complement.
TCTTGGTCGTGTGGAGGAAGGTCCGACTTATTTTGACACATGCAATTTTAGGGATTTATGTGGTGCGTAGGATCGACAAAGATCAGTGGACTGATGGAGGACAGTGTATCTACCTTGGTAGAGGGCGTGACTCTGGGTTAGCATCGTATCAACAGATGAATCGAACGTAGGATGGAGTTTCTCCCCCCTATATATGAAGAAAGAGAAGTTCATTAGTTAAGAATCCCATCGGGATTTCGAGTAGTCTGTATAAAGGAAGAAAAAAAAAGAAACAAAATGATCGACAGCTAGGTTAAGGGTTCAGCTCCATGAAAAGTTCCGGTTCCTCATCTCAAACATATTCCTCTCACACTACACCATATCCAGAGTGTGTAAATGCATGTTCAAGTTTCTAAACATATGGCAATGAACTCTGAAACAGTGCTCATAAAAAAGTTTCATTATCTCATTGGGTATTAATCGAGGTGAAATTGTAAATTCATCAATCGTGTTAATCAATCACCTCTAGTATCCACCTCTGCCGCTAGACGTTAAGAGAACCATTCTCTTCTTGCCCTTCTTCTTCTGCTTGCCTCCAGCTGGGAGATTCTCGTTACTACTCTCATCGTTGGCCTTCTTCAACATCTCTTCAAAATCCCAATCGTCATGATTCTCATTCGTGTCCTGTCGAGGAGCAATCATTCCTTTTGGAATCTTGGTACCCCAAACAGTAGATATAACCTCATCTGAAACAGAGCTCTGGGTATTATCAGTGTCATCATGCTGCTGGATCGGTGCGATGTGTTCAAACACTGGTGCGTCAGTGAAGCCATTGGTGCCAGGTAAATTCCCCTCACTTTGATAAAACTCCAAAGTCCTCAACTCCTGGATTGAGTCATAATTTTTCTTAGCCATATCTTCTCTCTTGGCTTTGCTCTTGGCTTTGCGTTGACGTTCCAACAAATCCTTCTTGAACTCCTGGTAAACGTCACTTGGTAATCTCATGCTTGACCAGTTGATCTCCAAAGTGGCAAGTTCAGTACCCAAGGGCAAATGATTCATAAACTTGTATCTCTTCAATAAAGACTCAGTAACCATCAGACCAGAATTAATGTTCTCAACGTGAAGCAACAATGTTGATGGGAAGTTGGAATAGTTACCATAGGTTCTCAAAATGATTCGAGTATCAAGCGATGATAAGAAATATCTGGTGGTGGAGTTGAACGAGGTTTGGTAGAAGAAGTATGCATTTCCTTCATGCAACTCATCATCGGGGGTCAAGGATAGTCCTTTAAGGGAGAGAGGCTCGCCAGGTTCAGAATAATTATCCTTGAAATCCTCTTTTAGAACCCTAAGCTGAAGGTCAATCTCTTCAATTGCCTTATGGATATACTTCCCACTATCACCGTCCGGATACAGCAATTTATCCTCCTCATACTGCTTCAAAATCTCCGCCTTCTCACGCTCGTAGTTTTCAACAGAAAATTTCAGGCCACCTTTCAAGATTCTTGCGTATGGATACACTTCCAGGTCAGAATACCAAGGAATGTTATCAACCTTCTTGTGGTTCAAATTTAAGCCGTGTGGCAGTGGCAAAATGTTACCGATTGGTCTCGACATCAGTTTCATCACCACATCGTGGCCCACAGTTGGTGTTTCAAACCTCTCATCAATATCCTTGATCAATACAGGCTTGATCTCATGAGGTTTGACAAAATCAGAACACAAGGGACACTCCTTGTATTTGGTAGCTGGGAATCCCTTCTTCACAATAGGATCAGAATCCAAAAAGCTCAACAAGCAAGAATGGCAAAAGATGTGACCACAGGAGCTCATTCTTGGGGCAATAATCTCATCACCAAGACAGATTGGACAATGATGACCCTTAGGAACAATGACTCTCAAGATGGATGAGTCAGGAATAACCAAGCTGGGATCCATAACTTGGCCCTTGTAGCCATGTCTGTGATCAACCACAAATCTATAATTGGCATTAATAAATTCTGCTCCATTCAATGTGATTCTCTCGGTATTTGATGATCTTCTTCTAGGTCTTCTGACCACTGGCTTGTTGTAGATGTTATTCGCCAAATCTCTAGGTGGCAATCCAAAGTCCATCAAATGGTTAATAGAAATCTGGCCACGGCGGCCCTTGGTCTTGATGCCAGATATCAGTTGGTCCTCGATGTCCAGGTTCAGTTCATCATTGTATGGATGGCTGTGGTCAAGGGTAGATGGAGGTTGGATCTGTTGTTTCTGTTTGTATTGACCCTTCGACTCTCTCTTCTTGTTATTCTTTCTCCAACTACCATTACCATTACTATTCTTAGACTTGATAGGAGGAGCAGCCGCATGAGATGACATGTTGGTGTGCTGTGGTGGAGCAGACCCCGCAACAACAGAAGGAACAAAGCTTAGAGCGTTTGGGTTGAACTTGGTGGACATTGTGGTGTTGGTGTGTGTTTGGCTCGCTGGAACAAATTTGATGGGACCACTGTATCGCCTCAACCGAAGTACAGTGCAAATAAGACGCAGCAGGGGCACAAGACGGATGGGCTCTGGGTGACAAACAACGACAAGGTGTTGAGCAAAGAGAAAGGAAACAAAACAAAACAAGTAGAAATCTCGGGAGCATGCGCCTTTTGCTCTTTTGCCCTCGCGAAATTTACTAAAACGTGACTTTACACGTGTTTCTCCCAATTCCTACTTTGACGCGTCAAACAAAATGGAGACAAAGGAGCCACGGAGCAAAAAACAACACTTCAAAACAACAATAGGCACCAATCACGCATCAATGTCCCTTTTCAAAACTGCTAATCTAAAGTAAGCCCACTCATTGTCATCATCATCATTACCACGCTCTTTCATTTCGCGTTACTAACAATTCACAGCTCTGTTGTTGACCTCAGCCAGGCTGTGGATGAGAAACTTCTAGAGTCCCTGTCATCTCTGGGCTACACTGAATCGTTCGCTATCATAGATACAAAGCTGGCCATCGGCTATCTATCGGCTATTGTTGCTGCTGGTACGTACTACCTTGAGAAGAAGTTCAAGTTCGAAGAGGCGTTCCACTACTCTGCCATTCTCGTGGGTGTATACTTCCTGTTGTCGGCCTTAAACTGGTACCATGCCAAGTTCATTGCAAAGAAGATCATTTACAAGGGCAGTGATAAGAACGGAAACATTCTAGAAATAAGTGGAGTCTATGATAAGTATATTCCAGAGTACAATCTCTCCTTCAAACTGCTGCAGAGTGGCGGAAAGGCTACTGAGTTTAAGGACGTGCTCAAGTTTACACAGGTGTTTGATGCATTTGGTACATTGCGTCAGGATTTGTTAGACGGGTACATCAGAACTACTGTGGAGAGCAATGTTCTTGCAAAGAATAAATAAATTGTCATTTACATGGTTATGAATCTTCTGTAACGCTAACGTCCATCTCGCTGAACCATCTGGCAAATTCCACCACTGAGAATGGGAGCATTCGTAGTAACGGTATAAAGTAGGTGTACAAGGGTCCATACAACACACCACGCTCACCACTATCAATCTTTTGAATGATCTGCTGTGCCAGTTGCACACTGTTCAGGATTGGGGCAAAGAATCTCTTTGGGGGCTTGACGTCTTGAAACATTCTCGTGTTCAACTGACCTGGTGTTGCCAAAAGAAACCTTAGATTGTAATTAGATGCAAATTCATGAGTGAGTGAGTCATGGAGTGAGATTATTGATGACTTGGTCAATGAGTAAATGGAAAGGTTAGAGGGGCTCACCAGGCCTAGGATCGAGGAGACATTAACGACATAAAGTCTCCTCTTATAATTCTTCAAAAAGTGTTTAATAATCATCATAGGAGTGATTGTATTTATCTGAACAATCTTATTGATCTTGTCCATTCTCAAGTTTTCAAATCTCTCGTTATGTCTAACAGCAGCATTGTTGATAATAATTGTGGGACTCGAACAGTGTGCACGAATAGACTTCAAGACAGAAGAGACTTGAGAAACATCGGACAGGTCACACTTGAAGTAGACCACCCTGTCCTTGAACTCTTCAGGCATCGGCTCAACATCAATGTTTATCACTTTGACCTGTCTGTCCAGAAGCTTTTTCACCAACTCCAAACCAAGACCGTTTGATCCTCCAGTAATCAACGACACGTCATTCGGTCCCAACTGATCCCATTCCCCTCGTCTTTTGTATTTTCGGTTTAGCCAGAATGCAAACGCGAGAGAAAAGCTCGTCAGTACGAGACATCGTCCCCAAAATGCAGGAAGTGTGTATCTGTTTGTTATGTGTCAGTACTTTTTGAGAAGGGACAGGGATCATAAAAGAACGAACAGTAATGCAAGTATTGAGGACCACAGGACAACTGGGTTCAATGCTGTACAGATGATGTAGTCTATGGTGAGATATTTCAGCGGATTCGGGGGCATCTCTAGTGTAATTAGAAGTATAGCTGTTGTAAAGCTGTTAGCTACAATTTTCATTTTTTTTGTTTCTTTTTCCTCTATACAGACCCCACTCTAACGTCTTCTTCTTCCCTTCTTCTGGACCAACTCGAAACCATCATCATCGACGATTGGACCCTGTGGAGCATCCCCCATCTCAAAATCTTCAGCAGCGGCTGGTTGAGAAGTCAGCTGTGGAACGTTCTCGTCATCTTCCTCCTCCTCATCATCATCATCATCACTGGCATCTGGATTAGCGGGGTCCTCTTGGATATGAACATGTGCTTGCTGTTGTCTTCTCGCAGCCCTTTCCTGTGCTCTCTGTTGCCATCTTTCATACACTGCACGCACTTCAGCATACTCCTGCTCGGCACACTGTCTATAGAATTTGATCACATTAGCAGCGACAGGTAAGCTGGAGTCATCCTCCACATTAACATCAAACTCGTCAACCATGGCATTCAGTATCGTGTCCTCCACAAGCTGCACATCTACCACATTTTCTTCAAACAAGTCAATCACTATCTGTGAGATCCAGTCTCTCTTCTCCTCGGACTGAGGACCACCCCAGCCATTAACCACTGCAGTCTCTAGAGCATCCCATGAGTGAATCGCCATGGTGACTCCTAACTCAAAGTTGGCCTGCTGTTTCTCGTCATCAAACTTCAGAGAGCTCACACCTTGTGGTGCTTCAACATAGTCAGTAGAATCGATGGTTAAAGTAGCCATTTTGTATGTCTCTTTGTGTCCTAAATGAGACCTCATCATCCATCACCTTCAATTTTTTTTTCCATGCCTTTGTCTTTTTCTGTTGCCATAGTTACCTTGATATATATAAAGAGAACTGCACACGTGACTTTATGGTCCGGGCACAATACCCCCCCCTGTGCTTGCAACGAAGTTCCAGACTGTCAGACAACAAAGTTCTTGATTCACATCACCTTAATCAAATACAGAAAACAAACAGCATACACTGGGAACTTCACAGTGCATTCCACTTCGATGTCTGCCCAAGAGAACTCTGAAAAGATCGATGCAGCCCTGCGAGCAATGAGCAACAAGCTGGGCACGCCAGTGAGAGATCTGTCCATTCACGTCATGGAAGATGGGACAGAAGTGTCCACCAGAGAACGTATCAACAAAAGTGTGCCCGCAGTGGCTGGCTTCAAACCTACTGATACTCAGTTATTTCTGGCCAATGGGAAACCAAATGCCACTTTTCTGAAAGACCATCTGTTGAGAGAGGGTCGTTTGCACGATGAGCAAGTCCTGAGTATTTTGGCCCAAGCTAGCGAGATACTGAAGAAAGAGCCCAACTTATTGAGGGTACCAGCGCCTGTTACTGTCTGCGGCGATATTCATGGACAGTACTATGACTTAATCAAGCTGTTGCAGGTTGGTGGTGACCCTGCTGAGACCTCTTATCTGTTTCTAGGTGACTATGTGGATAGAGGTTCTTTTTCTATTGAGTGTGTTCTGTACTTGTACACATTGAAGATCAACTATCCAGACACATTCTTCCTTCTGAGAGGTAACCACGAGTGCAAACACCTAACTGATTATTTTACCTTCAAGATGGAATGTCTACATAAGTACAACTCCAAAATTTACAAAGTCATGTGTGAATCCTTCAACACCTTGCCTCTAGCAGCAGTCATGAATGAACAGTATTTCTGTTGTCATGGTGGTATTTCCCCTGATTTGAACACTCCAGAAGATCTAAATAAGATCAACAGATTCAGAGAACCGCCAACCCGCGGTTTGATATGTGATATTTTGTGGGCTGACCCTGCAGATGACTATGATGAAGAAGTTACTGATGACGCTCTATTCACACCCAACTCTGTCAGAGGCTGTTCTTATGCTTACACTTTCAGAGCTGTACTCAAGTTTTTGCAGAGAAACAACCTGTTATCTGTGATTAGAGCCCATGAAGCCCAAGACGCTGGCTATAGAATGTACAAGAGATCTCCAGAGACTGGGTTTCCTACTCTTTTGACCATCTTTTCAGCACCCAATTACCTTGATACTTACAAGAATAAGGCTGCTGTGCTGAAATATGGTAACAACTCCATGAATATCAGACAGTTTGCACATGAGGAACATCCTTATTGGCTGCCTAACTTTATGGATGTCTTTACATGGTCATTACCTTTTGTTGGTGAGAAGGTCACTGATATCTTGGTTTCAGTGCTTAATATCTGTACTGAAGAGGAACTAGATGAGGAAACGCCTATTGATCAGAGTGTGTTTAACCAGGAGGGCAAGGTTCCAAGTTTAAATGAGGTTCAATCAGCACAAATTCAGGAAAAGCTTGACGAAGGTGAGATGGATGTTGATGAAACTGAAATTAATGAGATTACAATGAAAAAGAGAAAGTTGAGAAATAAGATTCTCGCTATTGGGAAAGTGTCAAGAATGTTCCAGGTGTTGAGACAAGAGGCTGAAAACATTCAGAAGCTGAAGGCCCTGTCAGGTGGTGTGATTCCACGAGGTGCTCTGTTGGGCGGTTCGGAAGGTATCCAGAAGTCCATCTGTAGCTTTGAAGAGGCTAGAAAAGCTGATCTTGTTAATGAGGCATTACCACCTACTGTCGATGAGATGTCCAGAATGGAGGAGGAGAGGGAGAGAAAGATGATAAGTGAAATCGACCAACATGTCAGCCAAGATAAAGTGTTGCAGAGACTTGCCAGACGTTATTCCCAAACCGGCTTCAAATAACGATGTGTATACTACTAATTTTTTTTTTGTTTCAAGGTCATTATGATGATTTAATTCGTAGCATGCAATGGGTTCAACATCTAACCCTTTTCTTCGGACTCATATTGTTGTAGTCATCCCCTCTGCTTCTAACAGTTCCCCTTTTAAAGTCATACATCACATCACCACCACCACCACTGTACTCGTTGTAATCCATATCGTCAGCACTCCCAGCATTAACATAGCCCATGTCATAGTACCCATCAATCTCTGCGCCAGCCGTCATCAAAGCCTCGTCTAGACTGTCATCTCTCAGGTGAAGAGCTACACATCTCCCAATGGCGTTGTAGGAGTTGATCACCATTTTCTCTCCCTTGTTCAAGCCAAAGTTGTCATATGTAAACAAATTTTCGACATCATCATTGTAGTAGCGTTCAAACTCACCATAGATTGGTGTAAACACAAACTCAACAAAATCTGGTCTGAAGTCTAAATTTTCATTGTTGTGGAAGACACCATTGTTCAGCACACGCACACAGAGTTCGAGTGAACCTTGTTCATTCTTTCTCACTCTGTGCGAGTTCACACAAGAATAGTGCAGCTCAATACCTTTAGAATAATCATTCAACCACACGATCAGGGACGTACTTAGTGCGAAAAGATCAACCTCAACCTGCTTCTGGTGGGCCAGGACAATGTACTTAAGTGGATTATTGTACAACCCTCCTTGCTGGTGCGTGGTGAGCCTCCACTTGCGTCCACCACCAAACAGCACCGGTGTGTCACTGAGGATGCCTCTGTTGTTGTGGAAACCGTTGATTGACGCGTCTGGCGTCCGGGCTTGGAAACGCGCAATAGGTTCCACATTGAAAGCGGATGGCTTGACCGTGATGAGACGGGAGAAGTGTTCTTCCTGCATGAGAATGATGGCGACCTCTGCTGAGTGCTGGAGTTCAAAGAATCGTCTTGGGACGCGTTTCTATCAAATTTTCACTTTGCCAGTCTCTGGTGCGGAGCTCTTGAAGGAAATCGGCTCGGTCGAGACTCGAAACTGTACAAGACGACTTCAATTAAAGCACAATAAAAAAAAATAAAAAAAAATGTCGGTAGCGGCCAGGCCGTTATCGATGGAGATGTGATTAACCAGTCACCAAGGTTCAACAACTACATCACCAAAATAACGAGAAAAACATGTATAACAAAAACTCATAACCAACGCACTACTCAAAGTCTAAGCTCTCTCTGAGTTAATGTAAACAATGCCAGCCTCAGCTTCAAATCCGTTGAATGGGGAAGCAGCAGCAGAGGTATAGGCACCCAAGTTAGGGAAGTACAACCAGTCACCAACAGTGACATTGTGGGACAAGAAAGTGTTGGCTGCAATGCAGTCCAACCCATCACAAGTAGGACCCCAGATGGAGACATTGTACTTGTGACTAGCAAGTTTCTTGTCATAGACAAACTCACCACGGTGTGTCAAGACATGGGCAACTGGAGTCTGATGGTCAAATAGAATGCAGTTCAAGTTACCATAGACACCGTCATTGACGTAAATCATGTTTGGAGAAGAGGAGGAATTGGAGTGGTCCAACACACCTCCTCTCTTGGCAATGATGTGGGTAGACAATGTGAATGCATTGGCAACAAAGTAACGACCTGGCTCTGCAATAATGTTGATGCCGTGGCTGGTCTCAGCAGGGAAGTACTCATCCAATGCCCAGGTCAAGGCTTGAGAGCTGGTCTCAAAGGATTCATAGGAGAACCCACCCCCGACATCCAAGGTCTCCATCTTAAAACCAAGGGACTCAGCGGTATCAAAGACATCACGGGCATCCTTGACAGCCTTGATCAACGAGTTGTTGTCATTAGCACCAGAACCAACATGGAAAGAGACTCCGGTAATGGAAAGGCCTAATTCCTTGGCCAACTGCAACAAGTTTGGAACGTTGTCCAATGGAGCACCAAATTTGGTGCTCAATCTGCACTGAGCACTCTCATCATCAGTGATGATTCTCAACAACAACTTGCAACCTGGGTGGAACTTCGCAATCTTGTACAGCTCATCAGCATTGTCAAAAGTGGTCAAGTTGACATCATTCTTCTTTGCGAATCTCAAAAAGGAACCAACCTTGCATGGGTTAGCATAAACAATTCTTGATGGATCAACGCCAAGGGACAAAACCAAGTCAATTTCACCCTTGGAGGCACAGTCAAAGTTACAACCCAACTTGGCAAGGGTCTTTAAAACCTCTGGGTTTGGGTTGCACTTGACAGCATAAAATGGGTGAACTCTTGGTAAATTCTTTGTCCAGATCTTGTATAATCTCTCAACTTTACCCAAGTCACAGACAAAGAAGGAATTCTCCTCGCCCGGTTCACAGGACTCAGAATTGATGGAACCAACCTTGGAAGCTAGAGCTTCAGAAAGCATTTGCTTAGCTCTTGCGGTCTCCAACTCAATAACCTCACGGTCGATATGAGAAACGGACAAAGAGTGCAAAGACTCTGGATTGAAGGCCACGCTTCTATGATTAGGGACAGAAAAGATTGGCCCAGAGGCAACATCGGCGACATTGACTCTGTCCACGGTCTGGGCAGCCTTGGTGGTAGTAGTTGTAATAGACATTCTGGATGCAGCTAGTGAAATTGTTTGCTTCGTTGCGATTGGAGTCTGGGTTTTGACGGCAGAACGCAGCATTAAAAGGGGTGGGAAAAAAGCGGTGTTGATGGGAGGGAAATAGGCGCCTGTGAGTTGAGAGTCACAGGGTTCAGCTTAGCGGACGGTCAGGCGGCAGCTCACGTAGAACAAACAGGACAATGACCGAATGGAAGGTAAAGCTATCTCAATGGATAACTATGAGGGAAAAATAAGTGGAAAAAATGAGGTGCAGAAAAAGGCTCTTCGTCGAATCTTGGGCTAGTAGATACAGCTGCGGGTATAATCTTCGTTTGGACTATACTCTTGTGTATCTTATGATGAGTGAATAGTGCTTTTAAAGGCAGGTAACTGCGTATAGATTCCGTTGATTTGTGTTGTTGTCGCTGATTGAATATGGAAAATTTTTGAAAAATCTGAAGGAAAAAAAAAAAAAAAAAAAAAGAATTCCAGAACCAACTACGCGATCTTCTTTAAAAAGGCATAACGGATTCATCAACAATAAAAACAAAAATTTCACCAAATAAAATCTACTAGTGGTATCCTCAGCTCAGCTCAGCTGGCTGCCTTCTCCTTCACCTCAACCTCACCTCCACAGTCCAGGCAGCTGTATCCAACAGATGTCCCGCCCTGCGCATTCATCACCTCCACTTTTCCACGCTGTTTCATTGCCGCCCACTCTCCTTTAGCTGGGATCCTTCTGCAAGTGTCAATGGTGCATCTGGCACCCGTCTTCTTGTAGCGCAGTCCACACGAGTTGCATAACTGGCCAGCAGTCGTGGACCATGATGGTCTCCAACACGGTGACTGGTCTGAGCCGCATGAGATGCAGCGGCGCTTGTTCATGTTGTGGTGGTGGATGGTGTACGTGTGGTTTGGACCCTTATGATTCTGGGTGTGGATGAATGCATCTGACTTGAGCAGGATGGGTGTATCAGCGATTGTCTTAGTGGTGGGCGTGGGTTTCGTGGAAGGTCCTGCCCAAGAGGGCTGGATTGGAGAGGTCAGTGGTGATGACTTCTTGTGGCGATGGATGGTTGGAGATGTGGGCTGTGCGGTGCTTTGATAGGTGTAATTCCGTGAAGGTGGAGTGTTCTGCTGCTGAGTCTGGTCATGGAGATTGATGTGGCTGAGTGTGGGAGTCTGAGCTATTGACGACAAGGTGTGGTTCCATTGCTTCAAAACACCATAGGACTCCTCATCAGAGGTTGGCTCGAGAACCCTTTTGATGAAGACGTAGTCTTTGTTTCTGGAGCCTGGAGACATCATCTTCTTGCTGATTCTGGAGTTGAAGGAAGGTTTCTTGGAGTACTGCTGGTCCAACTTCTCTTTGAGTTCGTTCAGCAGGATTGCATCGTTGAGGAGGTCAAAGCCAGGCTTGTCAAATCTGAGAACATTCTTCAAGTTGTTGAATTTCTCTGGGAAGTTCTTCTCTATCCAAAACTCCAAGTTCATTCTCCAGTCATCATCATTGACACAGGTATCTGGATAATCCAAAGAGTGATAGCTGTTGCCATATCTGGTGTTCTGGCTCAAGTACTTCAAAGCAGGAACTTTACTAGCAAGAGTTGGAGAAGTACTTGAGGTGGATGCACCAGCACCAGCACCAGCACCAGTTGCAGCAGCATTGATCTCTGAAGTGATGTGGTGGATTGATGGCAGCTTAGTTGTTGCCTTGGAACTAGCTCTGTGGATAGGTGCTGATGGTGTCAAGGGAGTAGGCAGGGAAAAAGTTGTTACTGGAGGGGATAGAGGAACTCCAAGTGGATTACTGCTGCTCAATATGGCTGACTGTGGTGGAGAAGGAGACAGTGACTTGCTTCTAAAGCTGGTCATAAGCGGTGGAGAAGGTGGAGCTGTTCTCGACTTCTTGTTGGTGGAGCCATCCAGCAGATCCTCTGCATCCAGGAATCTCTTACGGCCAAAGCTGACTGGGTCTGAGGATGATGCAGAGTGTGTGAGATGATGGTTGGCTGAAGATTGCATGTTGAAGTGTTGCTGGGAAATGACGCTCATAATCAAATTGAGGCGGTAGATGGTGTACGTTGATTTGGGAACTGGAGTAACCAAAGTATGAGAAACAATAACCGATCTTGGGATTCCGAGGGGGGCTGCTGATGAATCTAATTCTTCTCGGAATGAGTGGATGAAGTCACTGAGGATAGTGAACTGTGATCTTGCAAGGGAATGGAGGCTGGAGTCTGTACACTGCGGGCTTTGTATTCAGTGACAGGGTCTATATATCAGTGGCAAATGCTGATTTGGGACGCAAATTAAAAAATCTAAAAGTTGCTTGGATTGTGGGCCAGATCGAATTTCCCAATAGAGCACGGGGATTAACTGGATTGGGAAAAAAGGGTGATTGTCTTGATATAGCGAATGGAAATTGGCCGACGTTGGGTTGGATGCGCGTGTGTTTGTGTGTGTGTGCGTGTGTGTGAAGCACTGCGAAAGGAGTGGGTGGGTTCGGTAGTTTCAAAAGAGAGGAAGAAGTTGGTCAAACTAGGATCGATATCGAAACCAATGGGCGCTATGACTTTATATATGGCCAGCAAGGTGATTGTGGGTGACACATCTGCTTTTTTGTGCACAGCCAGCCATCACTTCTTGCTCAAAAGGGCATAGATGAGTGATTTCACATTGAATGATGGGGGAGTCCCAGATCAGATCTCGCCAGCATTTGCTGGTTGTTCCTGTTTTTAGTTGTTCTTTGACACCTTTCCAGAATCCAGCCAGTTTCCAGGGATCTGACGCAATTATGTGAGATTTGGAAATTTGCAAGCGCTTTTCGCAATTTCCGTCCGAATCGGGAAATCGTTGTTGCGGCCTGGCAGTTACTCCTTTCGGATTATTTCCTAATATAAAGAGTATGGAGCTTTTTTTATTACGTAAGAGAATCGTCATCATCCTCCATCCTCGAGACCGAGGACACAATAGATTACGGAGGAAAATAAACACTATGAAAATCACGTGGTTTTCAGTTATATTACATAAGTTCTTATTAATCAAAAAGATTAGTGATTAGTGATTAAATAAGATATAACCTTAAGATTGGCCAACAAAAGGCACCATCTATCTCAGTTATACAGTCCAAAGCTGGGAACTTCAACTGGGAAGAGTCA
>JAJMLD010000112.1:0-27273 GCA_030569515.1 Barnettozyma vustinii | reverse complement strand
TGGTTCAGACAAGGCGCACAATTGGAAGCATCGAATTGTCCGCTTATTAGGCCAGTTTTTGGGTGTTCATATGTTCTATTCACGACTTCACAATAATTACCAAGACTTTGCTCCAGCTTTCTCAGAGCCGCAAGATTGTTCGAGGCACTATCGCCTGTAACAGAACATATTTTTTCAGTGATACCCAGTTGTGAGAATACCTTTAGCAGTTCCTTGCAGATGGTTTCACCAGTGTGTCGTTTAAGGGAAATTTCCGCCAAGCCAATGGTGCGTTCTGTGTATCCCCCTTCTTTGGAGTAGAAATGAGCCAAAACACCTATGAATTGGTGCTTGTTATTCATACTAGACCATATGTCCATTGTAATGGAGATGCTCGGAGCATCATGTAGTTCCTTCTTCAATTCCTCTTCCAGTATGTTAGCCCACTTAATCGCTGTACCTGCAAGTTGACGGCGAGTATGTACAACAGAGTTTGGGAATTGTTGATCGATGCTCATGTGACAGGCTTTTCTTAGTAGCATTTGGAAGTACTGGTTCTCAATTCTAAGGAAAGGGGTATCCGTGGTGACAAAAAAGCACATGGCAGCTTTGTTAACTATCGCCAGATTCTTGGGTGCCAATTTCAGCGCATGCATGATTGTTCGATGACCCTTGGAGTTGGAAATCTTGATATCTAGGATTTGTTTGGCTTGAACATCGTTCTCAATATCTTTAGGCAATTGTTGAATGTTTCGTTCCTTGAAGTGTGAGATCGTATGTAGTAGCAAGTTTCCTGTGGAACTACCCACTTGTTTGGTGGTCGTAGAGTGTGAACAGGTAGGAAATAAACACTCGACCAAAAGGTTCTTCTTCATTCTGTTGCTCTTTTTCTCCATATATTCACCAAGATCTGTAGTTTTATAGAAGAACCAGACTGAACTTTTATTCGGACGCGGTGATTTGTCTTTAGTCAGATTGGAGTGACCAGAAATAGTCAAATTATCAGTATCTGCATCTTGCAGACCAGGACTTTGAGAGCTTTTTTGCGATTCAACAGACTCTTGGATCAAGACACCGGTTGAGGTGGGTGAAACTTGTCGGGTGGGGCAGTGTATCTTGGGACTTGGACCAGATTGAGCGGGATCCTTGGGTGGGACAACATCAGGTTGGACAAGATCAGATGCTCTGATCTCTCCACCTGTTATCGAGGCAATGTCTGCGCCATCATTCAAGGCGAAGTAGTCAACTTTTTTACCGCGACATCTCCTTTCTGGTTCCTCAACGTTCATTGTATGATCGTTGTAGACAGTAGCTTGTTTGATCTTATCCCAGTGCTCAACGGGATTCTCAAAAGGACATGACATCTCTTCTGCAACGAAACGCGTAAAGAACCCAAAACGCGTGAAAAAAGAAAATAGAGAATATATTCCAGATTGGGACTATTTCCTATTGCAGAAAACGGATAGGATACGGATATTGAACTGACTATCCGTTATCCTTAAAATTCGGATACGGATAATGAAATTTCAGAAATCTGCCATGTCTAATGTTTGTGAGTAGCATAACCGCTGAGATTCGAGAAGTGTGCCGTGGGGCTGTGAACGCGTGAGGGAGTGATCTTTCAACACTGTTCATGTTTGGGTGCGGGATGCGGAACAGCTCAAGGTACAAAATTACCTTAGGACAGCCGTACTGTCAAATGTCAAATGTCAAATCTAAAATCGATGCTGAACACCCTGTTCATCTCTAATAGTCTTGATAATTTGGATAGTGGACATAAATGATGTTGCTAACTGTTCATGATTCGTCTTGTTCCCGAGTCTCTTTGTGGGTAATTCTTGTCCTCTCTCGTTCTTTGGTGTGTTTGAATTGGAATGTCATTTACGTGTCTGTCTTTTCGTGTTTATTCAGACCTACAAGACTCAAGGTCAACGTAGTAGGAGATTCATCCAGATGGTGAGTGTACTCCAGGCATATTAGAGAATATCGAGCCGGGTTCGATGTGATTAATGCTACAACAGAGAGAAGATTTCTATAGTTGATAGATTTACACAAGGAGTTAAATCAGACTTGGCTCATCGAAGGGCTTGGACTGGAATAGTGGCTGCTGAGGCTGCTGTTGTTGTTGCTGCACTTGAAGTTGAGGGTTATGGAAACCAGTAAACTGAGTGTTCAAAAAACTGCCGTTGTTGAGCTGCTGCTGCTGCTGCTGGAGAAACAACTGTTGTTTAGTTACATCAATCTGCTGTTGTAATTGAAATCCAGCATTTTGATCAAACTGATGGATCTTCTGTTCTTGAATTGTCTGAGGAAACACTGGAACAGTTGGCAGGTTCTCATAACCTCCAAATGTGTAACGGTTAGTAACAGTGTTATTCGCTGTCAACTGTGATTGGAATGGGTTGGTTCCAGTTGGCTGGTTACCTAAAGATGCATCAACTGTATTCAACTTGGCAAAAGGGTTGGCAGTTTGCTGCTTGTAGTCTAAAGCGAAAGGATTGTTCCCTGTTTTCGAAGACTCCAACACTTGTGGTTGTTGTTGAGGTTGTGGCTGTGGTTGAGGTTGTGGCTGTTGTTGAGGTTGACTCTGTTGCAGGAACGGATTGGCAGTTTGTTGAGGAATGATAAAACCATTACTTTGTGTTACTCCAGTAAATGAATGTTGTAGCACTGGAAGTTGCTGCTGTTGTGGATGCTGCTGTTGCTGCAAGACAAAGGTTTGTTGAGGCACAATTTGTTGCAGAGGAGGAGGTGGAGGAACAAACTGTTGAAGAAAAGGGTTATGTGTTTGTTGTTGTTGAAGGGGTGCCTGCTGAGTGAACTGAACTTGCAAAGGTTGGATCTGGTTGGCCCAAGGGTTGCTAACAGACAAGCCATCTGGAGCAGACTTAGTTTCTTTGCTAAAAACAGTTGGTTTGATTGGACTCTTGGATTTGTACTCCTTCTCAGCTATATGTTGACTCCGATTAGCTTCAAAATTAGGTTCATTGAGATAATCTTCTAAGCCCTTCGCTAAAGCAGTTGGCGCATGCTTAATGGTTGGAACATGGAGCTTAGTAGCGTACTCCAAAAGCTTGGCCACTTTTAGAAAACTCACCACATCCGTGGTGAGCACAACAAAATCTTTGTAAATCTCCAGTGCCCTCTGTGCATCATACTTAGACATATCAAAAAACTGCTCTAGGATGTTGATAACGCCTTCATTCAGGGTTTGGAAAAGGGCTAACAGGTCGTTGACCAACATTCTGAAACAAGTAAGGACAACATCATTGTTGACTTCGACCTCAGAGAACTTACATGCCAACAATGCAGTGATTTGCTTCTCAACACTCTCAACTTCTCTCAAGAGACCCTTGTCAACTGACAGACTTTTCAAACGTGATCCAGAGTCTTGTTTGTTTCTCACATAGTCAACTCCAGTGGCTCCATATTGCTTCGCCCTTACACTCAAATACTTGGCGTAACGAAGTAAGCTTCTTGATCCGGTAGTCGGCTTAACAGCTCTGATCTGAGATAGCTCGAGGAAACGTGGGTGTCTAGATAAATACTGTAATGTCACATCCTGTTCACCCTCTCTCACCATGATGTGAACCACGAGCAAGGATTTGAAGACAATTGACCAAGCAGTTTCACCAAGACGCTCCGAAAGGGCGTTCATAATGACCTTGAAATCCTCTCTGCCATGTGTTCCTATGAGTATGGGCTCAATGTACTTTGGCTTTGGTGCTGCAACCTGGAATTTCAGTTAGTACTTGGACAAGAGAACACCAGCCCCTATTGAGGCTGAGCTTGACCGCTTACCTTGATCTTGGTTGCACCCTGGTCAGTTAGTAAAATGCTTTGAAATAGTTCTTCAGTGCCACAATCAACTTACCTTAACGATCTTTACGTAGGTCGTCATTCCCGTTGAATTGGATAGGGCTTTGTTTTGGTTTGTTTGTTAGTTGTTCGCTTTTTTGTGCTTTCCGATAAAAACGGGAAAAACATTCAAAAACGCTCAAAAGCGGAAATTACTGTAAACAGAAGCGGTTATGAATGTGATCGGGTCCCCTGCTTATCAGGGAAACCGACTTCAAACTTATAACTACCAACACCGTAAGCACAGACAACAAAGGGCACGACAATGACTCAAAAGCGTGCTGCAGAGGGAGATGAGCATACTTCCAACCACAAGAGGACAGATGTCCGCCCATCAGCCAATATTGTGGGCATCTCACGGACTATTGCTGCCTGCCAGCGTTGTCGTCAGAAGAAGACAAAGTGTGACCAGCAGTTCCCCAGTTGTGCCCGATGTCTAAGGGCAGGTGTCCCCTGTGTGGGTCTGGATCCAGCCACAGGCCGCCAAATTCCACGGTCATATGTTATCTCATTGGAAGACAAGATTACTCAGTTGGAGAATTTGATCAAGGAAAGAGGCCTCAACACCACCACCACTACAATAACTACAACTACAACATCCACTGGTGTCTCGCTGTCACCCACAACTAGTCTGAAGAATGAAACTACGACAACACCGAGTATGTCTGAAATAAGCATATCACCACCAAAGATCAATCTGAAAGAGGAAGAGACCATCAAGACGAGCTTGGAGTTCAACAACTCTAAAGGTGTGTCATTCTATCTCGGTGATAGTTCAGGTATTTCTTTTGCAAAACTTCTGTTCACAGCAGTCAACTTCTCTCCAGGGTCCATCTCTGAGAATAACTCCATCACAACAAAGGTTCCACTTCAGAAAGCTTCCAGTACACCAATACCATTACCAGATAAGCCGACTGCAGAGTTTCTCATTAAGTCGTACTTTGAGCAGTCGAACACTCAACTACCAATACTTCATCGCGAGCACTTCATCAATAACCACTTCAAGCCTCTGTATGGAAACCTTTCCTCAGATGTCAAGCTTGCCTCCAATTACACAAAAATGAACCTCGACAATGGCACTGTTGAGGATGAGTTCTATGGAAAGGCCAAAGACGTTAATCTCACCGTTGATAATGTCCCTAAAGAGCTTTACAAGTCTATATTTGTTCTGAACATGGTGTTCTCGATTGCGTCATCCATTAATTTTTTGAACTCAGGGGACCCTGACATCTCCAACTCTTACAAGGACCAGGCTATGAGATTTGTCGATTCAATTTACCAATCTGAAGATAGACTTGAGTGTCTTCAAGGTCTTTTGCTACTTACTTTGTTCTCCATAATGAGACCTTCGACACCTGGATGTTGGTACATTCTAGGAACAACCTTAAGGTTGTGCGTGGACCTGGGGTTACACACAGAGAAGTTGAATCATCAATTCAGTCCTTTTGTGAAAGACATGAGAAGAAGGCTGTTCTGGTGTGCATATTCCCTTGACAGACAGATTTGTATCTATTTGGGACGGCCATTTGGAATACCGGAGGAGAGCATATCTACGCAGTTTCCAGTGGATATGGATGACTGCTTAATCAACGCTGATGAAAAGTATGACTACACGACAGCAGCAAATTCACTTCCTAGCTACAAGACAATTTCCATCAATTTCTTCAAGATTAGAAAGATACAAGCTGAGATCCTTCAAATCCTATACTTCCCCTACTCCCAATTGCCCAGACAAGATAAGAACTTGAACCAGTGGAAGGAGAGAATAGATGATAAACTGGAGAATTGGTTCAAATGCATACCTCTCAAGACCTCAAGAAAGTCCAATTCAGACTTTAACTTTGAATTCTTCAAGCTTAACTACTATCACACCAAGCTTTTACTCTTTGGTGTCACTCCAAAGAACAACAAGATCACGAACAAGACACTCAAAATTCTATTTCACGCTTCAAGAGGTATAATTCAATGTTACTTTGAGCTTTACAAGGCAAAGACTATCAACTATACATGGGCCGCAGTGCATAATCTGTTTATGGCTGGAGTATCCTTTTTTTACTCCATTTACAAATCAAGTGATAAGTTAATTGGCTTGGCCGACTTTGAGAATGCTTTCAAACTGGTCCTCCAAGTGTTGAACTCATTAGTTGAAATCTGCGATGCAGCATCCTCATGTGTGGAAATTTTTGAAATCCTATCAATGGTGATTATCAAGATGAAGTTTGAAAACAACCAGACAGATGAATCTGTTGTAACCAACGTGGACGACATTGAGAGGTTTTTTGAGAAGTTGAACAATGAGCTCACCCCTCCTGATTCTGCAAACAACGTGAAAAGTGGAAATGGTGCTCTTGACAGAGTGAAACAAGAGACGAGCCAGTTTGACGATTTGCAATATCCTAGCTTGTCCACTCCTCCTATGTTGCCAAATGGAGATTATGATTTTGAACAGACAAGGATATTTGACTTGATGAACCAGGTAACTAGTGACAACATTTGGGATCAGTTCTTTTCGACGGGTTTGGAAGATTTTCATTAGGTAATGGGATCTTGTTTTAGGTAGGCCATAGTAGTGAATGTGTTTCTGTAGTGGTAAAGCACCTCTGACTCTGTAAGCACTTCAATAGAGAGAAGCACAATTGAGAAACCGTTGTAGAGCCCATATGCATCGACCAAGGTGCCCACATATGCTAACTCTGGGTCCGTGGAAAGTGGTATGTCGTCATGAAGACAAAGCTTTACTGAGGTCCTGTCATCAGTGAGCAACCCGCAGGGCACCACAATAATAAACTTACCAGCAGGGTTGAAGTCGAGGATTGCACCGATCAGTCTGACCTTTACGACGTTGTTTGGCCAAAAATGCCGTGAAAGGTCTGCGAACCGGATAACCAGGTTGGACATTTTACATGCTAAGAATGAAAAGCCCAATTGTTGACACACTTCAAATTTTTCCCAGCCATTTTTTTCTTTCCTTTCCCTTGTTGATCTTCCAATCCGATGCTTCCTCATATCTTCAAGCGATCTTACTCGCATTTCAAAAAGGGAGATCGAGTTCTCGTCCGCTCTCTTGCTCGTGGAGACAAGTTCTGGCTATCTGAACCTCTCTCTGAAGGCTCACTTGTTCAAGTGGGATCTGACACAATCAAGCATGAAACCATAATTGGCCAGAGATCAAGAAATCTTGTGAAGTCGGTCAAAGAGAACCCATTCATTGTCACTACAGTCTCCACTGAAGACTACATCAATCTCGTGAAACGTCAGGCACAACCTATCTATCCTCTGGATGCGGCCTCAATCGTGACTCTAGCTGATTTCCATATTGATTATCCGGAGTTGAATGAGAACAACGAGCTGATACATCCACCTTTGCAATTCTTAGAAGCAGGAACAGGGCATGGTTCATTGACTCTTGCAATTTGTAATAGAATCCATGCAGCTAATTGTTACATTGACACCTTTGGACAACGTGGTGCTATTCTTCACTCTATAGACAACAACGAGGTTCATTCCAAAAGAGGCTCAAGAAACTTACAAAGCTTCAAGCGTGGATTGTACTCAAATGATGTCACATTTCATATTGCAGACTCTCCTACTCAATGGCTTCAAATAGAAAGCCAAGTATATAAAGACCTTGAAGGTGGTGATGATGAGTTTTTGAGTGGTGTATTCTTAGATATGGCTGATTTAGTGCCCAACATCAGGCAAATATCTCTCAATATGAAACAGGATGCTCCACTCATTGTCTTTAGTCCATCAGTTTCTCAAATCCTTGATGTATTGAAAGAAGTCAAGGAGAATAAGGATATCAAGTTGACACATACCAGAACAATCCAACTGATGCCTGGTATTGGTGGTGGGCTACAAGAGTGGGACTTACGTTTTGCCAAAATCAGATCAAATGATGAAACTGGTGTTGTCTGCAGGCCCAAAGTGGGATCTCGTGTGGTTGGTGGTGGGTTTGTTGGGATCTTTAGGAGACTACCTAGAGATGCAATTCTCAGATAATAATGTACATATTGGTAAAAGAGTCAATAGACCCCCATGCTATAGAACACGTTGTTTCAAACGTCTCTTGTTCTTCAAAACAACCTTCTGCTTAACCTCCTCCTCTTCAGACTCCTCCTCTTCAGACTCAATGTCCATCTCTTCGTCTTCAGACACCTCCATCTGATGCTCCTTAGCCTTTTCTTTAGCAAACTTCTTTGCTAACTCCACTTCTCTCATTCTCAAGAGTTCTGGGTTAGATTCAACCAGCTTCTTGTCTAGGGCTAACTGTCTCTCCTTGTTACCCTTCATTCTGTTCTTATAGAAGGCACGTTCACGCTTCTGTCTAATCTCTTCCACACGGGCCATAGCCTTCAAGGTAGTAGCCACCAAATCTCTGTTGTAACGCACTGGGACGTTTCTTCTTGCTGCAAATGTGAGTGTAGAATCCACAGCGAGTTCTTTACCAGCAGCTTTTCTGAATGCCTTAGTCCATCTCAACTTTCTTGGGTTACGACGCTGTTTGAACGCCTTGTGACACTTGGAACGGCAGAATCTGAACTCTTTGGCGTCATTACGCACAAACATCATCCCATGCCCGGGGTAAACTGGCGAAGAGCAAAAATGACAGGAATAGACTCTCATTTTGTAGTAGTATTGATAATGTCTTTCACTCTTCTGTCTTCTGACAGCTTCTGAAATTTTTTTTTCTAGCATTTTTTTTTTATCTCATCACACTCATAACCATTTCCAAAAATGATTAATTTCCTATTAAGGGTATTAAATTGTTTCTTTTTTTTTTTTGGCTTAATGGAAAAAGTTCCTTTCCAAAAGTCATCAAAAGTTTCAATCAAAACGGCGTCGAGCTTTTGTGGTTTCCAACAGTATCGAATCAAGATGTCCGCTAACACAATCGATGTCCCTACACTTCCGATTCCAGGTGAGCAGTACACTGGTCCAAACCAAATCACAGTTGGTGAGCCACAACAACAAGCACAACCGACTCCAGCCAAAAGTGGAGCTGACTACTACTTTGACCAGGCACTCACCACGATGGGGAACCACCCTATCTTGACTGGTATTGGTGGCTTCATGGCTGCCTATTTTATTGCAGGTTCCTTCAAGTCTTCACAGCCTGGTATCAACGGAAAAGCTTTCTTCAAAGGTGGATTTGGCCCAAAGATGACAGCCAAGGAGGCTCTTCAGATCCTTAACTTGAGGGAGAGTACTCTTACAAAGAAGAAACTGAAAGAAGTTCATAGAAAGATCATGCTTGCAAACCACCCGGATAAAGGTGGTTCTCCGTACCTTGCCACTAAGATCAACGAGGCAAAGGATTTTTTGCAAAAAAGAGGTATTCAGAAGTAATACGGGTGTTGTAAATAATGAGATTCATGTAAATATTGTTATAAACCGGTGGTAGATTATAAAATGCAGTGTCACTTCACTTTGCAACAATTGATACCACATCTTCGTCATGAACGATATGGTTTAACCCACATTTCTGAGGATTGTGCTTTGTAGATGAACCCCAAACTAGAGCGTATTTGAAATTCGTTTTGAAATCTCTGTGAATACCATCACAGACATTCTCAATGGTGGATCCGTTTCTTACCACCAATGGTTCATCAAATTTAAGAGGAATACCCTTTCTTTTGGTGTACAGCTTCAAAAGGTTTAGCTGGTACCATATCTCTTCAACAACATCGTTTAATCCCAGATCCTGCTCGCATGACATTACCACTGTGTTTGGCTCTCTGGCAATTCTGTCAATCTCCTCAATGGAGACAGCATCAATCTTGTTGTAGACGTACAAACAGTTCACATAAGTGACATGGGAATCGTTAATTATATCAATGAAGTCATCAATAGTCACATTCTCATCTCTCACCAGAATGTCGCAGTTGTGGATCTTGTAGTCTTTAAGAATGTCATAGACCAAATTCTTATCCAGATTCTTAGGGGGTGTCAAAAAATTGAACTTGATTCCACCAGTCTTCTTGACCTTGAAGTAAATGTTTGGCTTTGGCTTGTTGAGTCTAATGCCAATGTTCTCCAACTCTGCCTCGAGAATCTGCCTCTGGTTAGCAGATTTTGTAGCATCCAACACCATCAGAATCAAATCAGCAGTTTTAGCAGTGGCAATGACTTGACGACCACGACCTTTACCTTCCGAGGCACCATCAATGATACCTGGAAGATCAAGGATCTGAATGTTGGCCCCTTCATACTCCAAAACACCAGGCACTGAGGTCAACGTCGTGAAGGCATAACTGGCCACCTCTGATTTAGTTTTCGTAATCTTGGAAAGAAAGGATGATTTACCCACAGATGGGAACCCGATCAAAGCCACCCGTGCATCACCACTCTTCTGGACCTCAAACCCTTGGCCGCCACCACCAGAGCCACCAGCTTCAGGCTCCAACAACTGCCTCTTCAGTCTGGCTAATTTCCCCCTCTGAAGACCAATGTGATACTCTGTGGCCTTGTTCTTTTGGGTTCTGGAAAGTTCCAGCTCAATCTGTTTGATCTTCTCAATAACGGACACCATCTTGATGTGTGATCACTGTGTGTGAAGTTATTCTTGTTGTTGTGATGGTTTTTTTTTTTTTTTTTTTTTTTCCTTCAACATCGCGATGGATGGTGGCAAAAAAAAGAAAAAAAAAATAGGGAAGAAAATTAATCAACGAACAGTAAAACGAATCAATTCAATCGGCCAAATATACTGATCAACAAAATGCAGGCTCCGGTTGTCTTCATGAGTAAGTGCAAAACAATTTACTGATATTGTCTTGAGATTACTAACATAATTACACAGACACGTCCGCTGAGCGCCAAACTGGTCGCCAGGCTCAAATCGCCAACATCACCGCTGCCAAAGCCGTGAGTGACATTGTGCGCACCTGTCTGGGTCCAAAGGCCATGTTGAAGATGTTATTGGACCCAATGGGTGGTATCGTTTTGACTAATGATGGTCACGCCATTCTCAGAGAGATTGATGTTGCTCATCCAGCTGCCAAATCAATGATTGAACTGAGTAGAACTCAGGACGAGGAGGTTGGTGACGGGACAACTACCGTCATCATTCTTGCTGGTGAGATCCTTGCACAAACATACCCATATATTGAGAAGAACATCCATCCAGTCATCATTATCCAGGCCTTAAAGCAGGCGTTGAGTGATGCCCTTGAGATTATCCACGACTTGTCCAAGCCAATCGATACCACAAACGAACAGGCAATGATTAAACTAATTGGAGCCTCTATTGGTACCAAGTACATCAACAAATGGTCTGAAATGATGTGCCAGCTTTCCTTGAAGGCTGTCCAAACTGTCTGTATTGACGACGGTGAGCACAAGGAGATTGATATTAAGAGATATATCCGTGTTGAAAAGATCCCTGGTGGGGAAATCGAGGAGAGTGAAGTTTTAAACGGTATCTTGATCAACAAGGATGTCACACACCCAAAGATGAAGCGTCATATCACCAAGCCAAGAATTATCCTATTGGACTGTCCATTGGAGTACAAGAAGGGTGAGTCGCAAACAAACATTGAAATCACCAAGGAAGAGGACTGGAACAGAATCTTGGAGATTGAAGAAGAGCAAGTTAAGGAAATGTGTGAAAACTTGCTTGCTTTCAAGCCTGACTTGGTGATAACTGAAAAGGGTGTGTCTGATCTTGCCCAACATTACCTACTTAAGGGTGGTGTTTCTTGTTTGAGAAGAGTGAAAAAGTCAGATAACAATCGTATTTCACGTGCCACTGGTGCCACAATTGTTAACAGAATTGAGGACTTGAAGGAGACTGATGTGGGTACCAAATGTGGACTGTTCAAAGTTGAGCTTATTGGTGATGAGTACTTTACATACCTTGTGGAATGTGACACCCCACAAGCTTGTACTGTGATGCTAAGGGGCCCATCAAAGGACATCTTGAACGAGGTTGACAGAAACTTGCAAGATGCCATGGCTGTCACTAGAAATGTGTTTCTGGAGCCAAGTTTGTCTCCAGGTGGTGGTGCTATCGAAATGGCAGTTGCTGTCAAACTCTCTGAGCGTGCTAAGACTATTGAAGGTGTGCAGCAGTGGCCATACCAAGCTGTTGCAGATGCATTTGAAGTTATTCCACGTACATTGATTCAAAACTCTGGTGGTAATCCAATCAGAATCTTGTCTCAACTGAGAGCCAAACACGCTAAGGGTGAGCACACCTTTGGTATTGATGGTGACAACGGTAAGGTTGTGGATATGGAGGATTATGGTGTGTGGGAGCCAGAGGTTATTAAGCAGCAGAGTATTAAAACTGCTATTGAGAGTGCCAGCTTGCTGTTGAGAGTTGACGATATCGTCAGCGGTGTGCGCAAGCCTCAGGCATAGTTGAGCAGCAGTATCTATAGAGATCTAAGATACTATAAGCGTCATTAATATCGTACATTTTTCGAACAGTCTAATCTTGCATCTCCACATCTGGTTGTACATCTTCCAAGGGCACTTCCTCTTCCTCTTCCTCTTCCTCTTCCTGTGGTGGGAAATGAGAGGCAATGATATCAAGAATCTCTTGGGTTTGCGTCTCATCAAATCTCTGGTCACACTCTTCAACAATAGAAAACAAGTTAACCAGTGAATGCGGTGTTGAGTTTATGATCTGTAATTTCTCGATCTTTTCTAAGGGGAACTTTGAAAGCTCACGCATACACTCTGTGATAGTCTCCGAAGACTGTGTAGAAGTTACGGATTTATCAAGATATGATATTACATCCCTGGTTATGATTTCTAAATCCAGGTTAAACGACCTCTTCAGCTTGCGGGCATCTGGATTCTTCTTCCAGTGATTGTCTTGTTGGATCTGCTTGAGGTGTTCATAAACCTCCAAGTTTGACAGGAGCTTCTCCTTAGGGGCCTCAATCTAAATCATCTGGTGTTAGTAAAGCGTTTTCCAGCAACTTTCTCAACGCGTAAATACTCACCTTCATTGCTAGTCCACTGTGGATAAAGAGCTTGACATGAGTTTCTTCTGTATAGTTTTCACACTCCTCATCGCACATTTTTTCTGAATTCTTGATTACCTAATATTCAGTCTTTGATTCATGATCATGTGACTTGGGTTGTGTCACCAGTGCTTCAAATCAAAAATTCCTTTTCCCAATTCAGGGATTATTGCTGCATTTTGGTCGCACGTGTGTTGTTCAGACAGCCTCTTCCAGCTCTCTGCAAATCAATTTAATTTAAAGAAGAAACTGATTTCTCAAGAGCTATTCACTGTGCCTCATCAATCAGACTAGTAGCGATGAAGTTCGGACAGCATCTGAAGTCCTCGCTCATCAGAGACTATAATTTCTACTACATTGCTTATGATGAGCTCAAGAATGAGATCAAGAAGGGCCTCCGCGATTATGAGCAATGGAACAGTCAGCTCGAAGAAGAATTCCTTTCGTCGTTGGAAACAGAGTTGGACAAGGTTTATACCTTCCAGAAGGTCAAGAACACTGAGATTTCCAGGCGTGTTAAGGACGCTGAGCACCAAGTGAACCTCGTTATCAACGCCATTGACACTGATCAAGCACCTTTAGAACAGGACTTTGAGGATTTGGAGGAGGAACTGTCAGACATCATTGCTGATGTTCATGATCTGGCCAAGTTCACAAGGTTGAACTACACTGGTTTTCAGAAGATTATCAAGAAGCACGACAAGCAGACGCAATGGAACTTGAAGCCAGTGTTTCAAGTTAGACTTGATACGAAACCTTTCTTCAAGGATAACTATGACTCTTTGGTGGTGAAGATTTCTGGATTGTATGATTTGGTCAGAACGAGGGGTAACCCTGTCAAGGGTGATTCTTCTGCTGGTGGTGGCCAACAAAACTTTGTCCGTCAAACCACTAAGTACTGGGTCCATCCAGACAATATCACAGAAGTGAAGTTGATTATCTTGAAGCATTTGCCAGTTTTGGTCTTCAACTCCAACAAGGAATTTGACACCGAAGACTCTGCAATTACTTCCATCTACTATGATAATGAGAATATGGATCTGTACTACGGCAGATTGAGAAAGGATGAAGGTGCAGAGGCTCATAGATTGAGATGGTATGGTGGTATGGCCTCTGACACCATTTTTGTTGAGAGAAAGACTCACCGTGAAGACTGGACTGGTGAGAAGTCTGTTAAGGCCCGTTTCCCATTGAAGGAGAGATTTGTTAATGCCTTCATGAAGGGTGAGTACACTGTTCCCCAAGCTTTTGAAAAGATGAGAAAAGATGGCAAGAAGCCATTGAAGGAAATTGAAAACCTGGAGGCTTTGGCTCGTGAGACCCAGTACACTGTCTTGAAGAAGAAATTGAGACCTGTTGTAAGATCGTTTTACAGCAGAACTGCATTCCAGTTGCCTGGTGATGCCAGAGTCCGTATCTCTCTGGATACTGAGCTAACCATGGTTAGAGAAGATAACTTTGATGGTATTGATAGAACTAAGGGAAACTGGAGAAGAATGGATATTGGTGTGGACTGGCCATTCAATCAACTTCCTCCTAAGGATGTCGAGAGATTTCCTTATGCTGTCTTGGAAGTCAAACTACAGACTCAAATGGGTCAGGAACCTCCTGAATGGGTCAGAAACTTGATCTCCTCACACTTGGTTGAAGCTGTTCCAAAATTCTCCAAGTTTATTCACGGTGTGGCGACTTTGTTACCTGACAGAGTTGACTTGATTCCATTCTGGCTACCTCAAATGGATGTTGACATTAGAAAACCAGCCTTGACCAATGAGATTGGTATCCACAGAAACATCAATCACTCCAATACCAACACCTCCAGTGGAGAGTATATGGATGATGAAGAGTTGGCTGGTTCTAACTTTGGATCAACCAACCAACAGTTGTTGCAGCCTAACAATGACCAAACTAATGAAAACTCGACTTTGTTAGCTCCATCATCACCTTTCAAACAATCTTCAGCGAAGTCCACTAACCCAGTTGTCAGTCTTTACAATGACATTGCTGCCAAGTTTGAGTATTGGTTCGCAGATGAGAATTCCTATAAGATTTCGAAAGATACCGTGTTTGAGTCCAAGATTGTTGCTCCTCCTGGTAAGAAGATTTGCGTTCCCGTCAGGGTTGAACCAAAGGTTTACTTTGCCACTGAGAGAACTTTCCTTGCATGGATCTCTATTGCATTGATTTTAAGTGCTACTACCACTTCACTATTGACGTATGGCGATAAAGTAACGTTGGCAGCATCTGTGGGTTTCTTTTTGACGACTGTGGCCACAATCGTTTACGCTACCTTCATGTACATGTGGAGGGTCATCAACATCAGATCAAAGGTTGTCGCTACCTACGATGACAAGTATGGTCCTACAGCCATTTGCGTCGCATTGGCCCTTTCTGTCCTCGTTTCATTTATTTTCAGAATTCTTTAGAGAATGTGACAAACTCTTATAATTATACACTGAGTGATTAATAACAATGACACTTATCATCCAATCGGACAAGTAGTGATCATAAGTAGTCGTAACAGTATGGTGAAATGTGGTTTGCGGGGGTAAATAATTTGTGGTTTGTGACAAGCGACACACATTTTTGCTGAAAATTGTGGGTACTACTACATTAAGACAAGGAAGTTAAGAATCTTCTGCGTAGAAAAGACCACTATCACTTTTGACAACACTGAATAAAGAAGCACAGTCCACTTAAAACAGAGAGCATCATCACGGAGCAATGAGCAGCTCGTTCCAGAACATCACATCCACCTCCATCAAGCCAAACCAACGGAATAAGCCCTTGAGTGTGAACCCAAACAAGCTGAATGCGACCGATCCAGCAGCCAGTATGTACATGCGCCATATAGTACAGAAACCACATCTCCATCAGCAAGGGTTGGAAGCATCATACCAGGAAATGTTTGACCACTACTCCAAACCCCAACAACCCAAGAACATGTTGTTTTCTAAGAGCTACCTCACACCTGTTGATCATTTTAGGCAATCAAAGGAGTCTTCATCGTTGAACCCTGGGTATATTCAGAACTATGTTGGTGGTGGTTGCGAGCAGGTTTCAACACAGAACTACTATCTTCCACTCTTGCAAGGTGATTTGTTTCCGGTGAGCTTCAATCCCAGGGCGTCTCCAAACATGCCACACAAGGAGAAGGTTAACCAGTGGATCACTGATGTTCCAGTGTATTGCTATCAGGATATTGACGGCGAAGACTTGTGGACAAGCGAATGCTACCCTGCGGTGATCCCCATCAGCAGTGGTTCAACAATATCAGACTTTCTTGATGATGAGATGGATGACTCCAATGCCCAAGACTTGTTTGTTGACAAGGAAGATGTGGTAGAGTTCCAATCAAGAAAGATCACAGAGTATGTGAGACGCTTGTACAATCTGGACCAGAGCGACATAGTTGTCAAGGGTGGAGGCTCCACCCTGGATGATGATTATGACAAGATTTCAAGCGGCCGAACAGATGATGATGATGGTGGTGATGACCTAGGACAGGGCTATTTGGAGCACAATTTCCACGAGGGTGATTTGCAAGGGGACTTGAACTTGGAGTTCTTTGAGTCAGAACAGTTCAAGGCTGCTTTGGCTGGAGCAGTGGGAAACGCATCAAAGGAGTTGGGGCAAGGTCTGAAAAAAAGGCCCAGACAAGGAAACTTGTAAGCACATGGTTGCTGTAACTAGGGAGTTGAGAGGGTGGAGTGAATGTTAACATGGACATTGGGTACTGTGATTTGTAGTGTACCAAAGTAATTGATTTAGTTAGGCATTAGTTGTATTTTGGCGTTGCGAAGAAAGGCACGTGATGTCACATGAGAATAATAAGCATCAGATTTTGACTCCACCATGATAAATTATTGTTTGATTCTAATCAATTCCACTTACAATCTCATCACTTAGTTCAAAACCTCTCCCACGACTGTGTTCCAATGTCAGGTCCTACACAAAGCGCCAACGTGCTGCTGAACAGGGTTCTGTCTTTAAAGGAGAACTCTCCCTTGATTCTTCTCCAAGACACAATTGCTCAATCTTCTGCACCACTTGTGAAAGAGTTTATTCACAATGTGCCCCACAGTACCAACGTTGTCTATGTTTCATACGAAACTATTAGTAAACCTTTCAAAGTTGCTCAAGTCCTTCAGAACAAAGAGAATGTCACGTTCTGTCTGGTTGAGGCCTACGACTTGGGTCTTAAAAAAATTATAGAGCAGATTGACAGGGCCTCTGACCCACAAAGAAAAAACCTTGTGTTGATTGACTCTATAAACTACGTGGATGCTGAGCAAGTTTCCCGTTTCCTAACCACAATCATCAAGCCAAATGTCACCGTTTTGACAACATACCATACATCACTTCCCGAAGTGCATCCAACTAATCACTACCATCCTTCAAGCCTTAAGATTCTTCACTTTATTGCATCATCAATCTTTGAGATTACACCTCAATTTGGCTCTGATAGGGATGTTGAAGAAGTTGAGAAAGATCTCAACAGTCTCAAAATCCTGAAGGACCTGAACTCTCGTGATATTGTCACTGTGAACTTTATCAACAGAAGAAAATCTGGCAGATCAACCACTTACAAATTTGTGATGAATCTATCCAGCCATCAATACAACCAGATTACCACAGATACCACAGCAGACACTAATGATCTGTCTATGTTTGATAATCTCACGACGTTCAACCTCAACACTTCAGCCAAACAGAAGGTAGCTCGTGAAAAGGTTGATTTACCATATTTGGACGCTCAAAACTTTGAGTCTGGTGGCGCCATAGTGTACGAATTTGAAAAAGATGATGACTACGATGAGGAGGATCCCTATGAAGATCCATTTTAATTAATAAATAATGCATTTAAATCACTGTTCTTCCTAATAGTGCAGTGTATCGATTCACTGAGAGACGGCTGATCGGGCAGCCTAACATGATCAATACACTACATTAATGGTCTATAATATCTCTAGTTTACCAAAGTTCTTTAATCCCGGCCCAATCACCCTTTTTACGACGATCCCAATAGTTCAAACCTGGAGTCTTGACAAATTCATAGTCCAAATCATCAACCTTCTTGAAAAAGTTAGGAATATAAGACTCACCAGCTTCAGCTAAACGACCACGCTCTTCACGCTGTCTTTGCTCTAGTGCCAGTTTCAATTCTTCTGCCTTATCAACGAGACCGTCCTCATAATTTTTCACGTCTGGACGCAGACGAGAGTCTGTGTGTGGTATCAAGCCTTCTTCAATTGGTGTGATTTCATTCATGTTAGAAGCAAAAGTCGTGAACCCCCATTTCTTGGCTTCGTCTGGTAGTAAATTCGATGCAGTCCATAGCTTCTGATTCAAACTTGCATCCTTTGTTGACTTCAAAAATATTGATTCTGTCCATTTCCCTTGGGCAAAGAGGTCAGACTTCCTCCGGTCATCTGATATATGGATTGAAACCTCTTCAGATCTAGCTTGCCCAAATAGACCTCCGTTTGGTTTCTTGAATTCTAATATAGCTCTCTTTCCCTCAGAAGACGTAATTGATAAAGAAGAGTTAGCAGGTTCAGAATAACGATCACCAGCAATGATATTTTTGAGCATGGTGGATGGTTGACACCACTTGAAAACTTCGCCAGTAGTCTTTAAATGCAAACGTATAGAGCCCTTATTGATAATCTCCAGAGATTTTCCCCAAAATTTCTGATCAGGATTTAGGGTCAAATGAATCTCCCAAAGTGGAGAGTCAGCGTGAAAGGAGAAGATCTGCGGTTTGTGGGAGACCTTCTCACCAACGAGCCTGTAGTTCCTCTCAGGGTTGACAAACTCAAAAGTTTCCCCTAGAATGGGATTAAATGGTTTTCGTTGATTTCTCTCTTTGGAACGGAAGGACCCCAAACACGAGATTGCAAAAACAGCAATTTTTATGAACTTCAAGTCCAAATTAGATTCTTTCGCTGCATCGTTCACCAGTTCGGCAAACTCCAAGCCCTCCGCAATCTTCTGAAGAATTGTGAGAGGTTCGTTCGATGTTACAGGCATGGATATTGTGGACATATCTTTGCCAATATTCTTCCTTAGGAGAGAAAAGAGGGATTGTGGTGTGGATGTGGACGGTTTGATGTTATTTCTTCTTTTCACTGGCTTCAAAGGAAGTGGATATAAATCCCCTGTCTCGTTCTCT
Organism: Barnettozyma vustinii; assembly: GCA_030569515.1. Taxonomy (NCBI): domain Eukaryota; kingdom Fungi; phylum Ascomycota; class Saccharomycetes; order Phaffomycetales; family Phaffomycetaceae; genus Barnettozyma; species Barnettozyma vustinii. Next base: position 8,289 of record JAJMLD010000112.1, on the reverse strand, counting down.
GCTCTCTCATCTGCCTCATTGATCTGAAGGCGGGAGATATTGTTGATAGAGTCGTCATCATCTGATAGTTCATCAACTGAAAAGCTGGACTGCTTCTGGCCTGGAAGTATTAGCACATGATCATCTAGTGTATCTTCCGCATCAAAATAGTCTTGTGAGAATACGGATGCTGCGGGAGACTTTGTGTCCAGTTTTAGAAGCGATTGTAGTTGAGTTGCCAAATCAGAGATCTTCAACTTTGTAGCTTCTGTATTCGTTGAAGTCATTTGTTGCGCAACAGCAGCCAGTTTGCTGTAAATCTCATATAGCTGGGCATCACTGTTATTTTCATAACCATCTAGCGTGGTTTTGAAGTTCAGCAGCTGAGGAGATGGTTCAGTTGGTGGGAGCTCTGGAGAGTAGATCGGAGAATTCGTTTCAACACTTTCGTTCAATTGGCTGCTGTTTCGATTAAGCTTGATGAAGTCCAATGCATGGATCCAGTTATCCCAGTCGTGTTCATTTACTGTCTTCAACAACCAAATATCCATACCTGAGTCAATCACAATTGTGTTAGCTTCTTTCGAGGCTGATATGGTGGAAATGTTGATCTGCATCTCACCTCTAATTTTCAACGAGTTCTCATTTTGATAGTATGAGAGTGTATTGTACTTGAAATTGAGGATGAAAAACCTTTTGGTGAATCCCTGAAGCTTCTTTCTCTTCTTCTTCAGAAGATAGCCCTGGAGGAACTGGCCCCTGTCAGGATAAAGCTGCCTTGAATGAAGGGAGGAGGAGGATGAGTTGACCTGTGGTCTAGGGGAATCACCAACAAAAAACTTGTTGAAGAGGACCTTCTTGGAGTAGCTCTTCGCAGAAGTGTTGTCAAAAATAAAGGCATAGATTCCCACCTGTTCCACCTTGAACTCATTCTTGAAAAGCTGGTTTCCTGCAAGCGGGCCATAATTTTCCACTAGAGTGAGTGAAGACTTCTGGATACGTTCTTCAAGTGTGAGGGAGAGTGTAGAGTTGGAACGCTTGCGGTTGAAGGCGTCATCAGCATCAAGCAAAGGGCTCCCATGTTCACCAGCAGTTCGGTATACTGCCAGACTGATAGAACGCTTGAGGGGCTTCGCTTGAAAAACCACAGTGGCACCAGCAGGCACATTGACCCATTTGACGACAAATGCACGCGGCAGAACGTCGATAGTCTCCATGACCAAAGATTGAAGAAAGGTGAGGTGTTTGAGTCGATTGTTTGTTTTGATTTGCTGGAAGAAAAGAGCCAAGCAGAGAGTCAAAGAGAAATTAGAAAATGACTGACTAAGAGATGATATAATCATGATGACATAACTATTATATAATCAAAAATGTGGTCAAAGTGTGGCTACACACAGCTGCGCTGCCTACCACATCTGCCACCACAATTTCCTGTCAAGTCTTAACGCAATCACGAACAAATCGTGATCGGTGTGCCCAAATTCACAATATGGACGGAAACAGTATTGTTTGTCTCTGTGGGCTTTATTTAAACACCCGAGTGTCTCTCATGTTTTCCACAAGTACCCAAACCTTGGAACAACCATCAACATGACCATCTGTCACAACTGCAGAACTGACACAACCCCTATGTGGCGTCGTATCTGCGAGAGAGATAACCAGCTAACACTATGCAATGCTTGTGGACTCTACTACAAGTCCAAGGGTCATCATCGTCCCACGATAATTGTGTCCAAGAAGAAGTCTCTCTCTACCTCCCAACTTATCGATCGTCTCATTGACAGCTCCTCGAACCTGAGCAACAGAATTGATTCCATTAAGATCAAGAAGGAGAACATCATTGAATGCACAAACTGTGGCAACATTAACACATCTATCTGGCGCAAGGACCGTCAAGGTAAGGTCATTTGCAATGCGTGCGGCCTCTACTACAAAAAGAATGGCAAACATCGCAAAGTTAAGCCTGAACACTCTGGCGTGCTGTTGAAGGTTGGAGATGAAACAATACGGTTCAACAGAATCAAGAGACGTAAGAGATCCAGTACATCTTCCCATAGCGAGAATAGTGAGAGTCCACAGATCCAGAGCCCCCTGATCGAGAGCCCCCTGATCGAGAGTCCGCTGATCGAAAGTCCACTGATCGAGAGTTCAGTGATCCAGAGTCCACTGATCCGAAGTCCTCTACCTGTTTTGACGACCCTGCTTCCAAGTAACTACACCCTTCAAAGAACTGTCTCTATAGGTCCAATCGAACAATACCATTTTGATGACTCTACCAAGAAGAAGGGAGGTGCCTCTAATCCGGGTATTGGATTGGCTCCAATTAGTTCAATCCTCAACTAGCTATATAGCTCTCATAATGATAATGATTCAATGTAACGCTATCTTCTTTGTACAATCCATGAATGCTTTTAACAGTATTTGAATCTTGTTTGGTTTTTAATGTTTCCTTGATGAGCACCGATGGAAGAAGTTATTCCTTTTGATTGGGGCCCTCGACATTTCCCCACCACATTAATTCTGACTAGTCTTACTCGCTATTCAGAAGTCGTAAACTCCAATCACAATAGTGCCGTAGTCAAGAATGCAGTAACACGATCAGTTGGAAAATTATATAACTTCTTAAACCGCAGGACCCAACCTCATTCCTCTCTAGAGTCTATGTTGCTGGGTAGCAATTAGAGGTACATAAAGTAGCTCTCTACGTTTCTTCTTATAGTCTGACAGCTAGTTTAAGATGAAATTTTCTTAGTAGTCCTATAGTCTCTGAATCCTAAGTTTTGGCATCTGGACGAAGTTGCAGTCTTTATTTCTCATGTTGACCGAAAGAGACTAGTCCCGAGTTAAGCAGCTATTTCGGCAGTCTATCCCCTGAATAGTGTAGTAAACAGTTAGTCAAAGAAAAGTCTAGTCCCACAGCCAAGTAGCTCCAGATGGGACTAGTCGCAAAAGTTAAAACCTTGAATTTATCGTTTAGTTTAGACCCTGAACCTTGAAAATAGGTTGAAACTAGTCCTGGTTCCCAAGGAGCTACTTTCATGAATGGGTGTGAGAGAAACAGCTTGAAAGGTGAAAGCTAATTCCGACCATCAAATCCGACCTAGAAACAGCTCGATGTAAGAAAACAAACAAATCGATGATTGTTCAATTGCAATATTTAATCACCAAATGGATGCGCATAGTCAAATTCTTGCACCCTCGCAAGTTAGCCATTCACTTGCCTGTCATTTTACGAATTCCACCACAAAAACTCTTGTTGTTGTGAAGAACACTCACCTTCAACTTTTCGACATCCACAACCACAAACTTCTCCTAATAAATGAGTTCCCATTGAACGGTTCTGTTGCAGGAATTGAGAGTATAAGAGCCAACAATGGCCTTGATCAACTGATTGTTCTCACAAAGTTTGCAAAGTTGTCCCTTGTGTCCTGGGACCAAGACAATTACACCATTGTTACCACATCACTGCACTTTTATGAGTTGGAGCTCTTGAAGAACAGCATCAACGCACACCAGACTCATCATGAAGCAAGATTAAGGCTCGAACCATCTGGGTACTGCTCTTTGGTAGTTTATAATGATCTATTGGCCTTTCTGCCTTTCAAGCAAGAGGATGTTGATATGCAAATTGATACTGACGATGACGAGCCATACACCAACTCGATTATTGTGCCTGTACAGAAACTGGAATCATCTATCTCCAACATTGTGGACTGTGCATTTTTACATAACTACAATGATGCCACACTGGGTATCCTCTACTCAAAAGCATTGACCTGGGCTGCTGATCTGCCTGCTAGAAAAGACACAATGAGTTTCATTCTCCTGTCTTTGGACTTGTCAACAGGTGCTTCCACTCCAATCCTAAACGTTGAGAATATACCTTATGATATCTATCGGGTGAAACCGCTCGCCTCTCCACTGAATGGTGCGCTTCTAATTGGTTCAAACGAGGTGTTACACATTGACAACTCAGGTAATCTCAAGGGAGTTGGTGTGAATCCATTTTGGAATCAATGCACTGACTTGAAGCTCTCTGATCAATCAGAACTTCAGCTCGAACTTGAAGACTGTGAAATTGAAGTATTACCAAACGGCTTCATTCTCATTATCGAACAGACTGGAAAGCTCTTCACTTTGACCTTGAAGATGGATGGTCGTAATGTCAAGGAATTAAGGATTGAGCCTCTTGACCTAGATATTAAGGCAGTGAATGCAGTTGGAATGACTGTATGGGATGACTACCTGTTTGTGGCAAATGGGTCTTCCGATTCTTTGCTTTTGAAGAAGTTTGTGCTTGAGTCGCAGAGCGAGGTGAAGAAAGCTAGCATCAAAAAGGACCAAGACGATGATGAAGACTTGTATGATGATGAAGATGAAGCAACAGACACTAAATTCAATCTTTCATACGAACAAGTTGACTCACTGATCAACAATGGCCCAATATCTTCCTTCACTCTTGGGAAACTATCACCGGCGCCAACAATACAAGGCTTGCCAAACCCAAATGTCAACGATGTTTCCATTGTTTGTACCACAGGAGAATTATCTGCTGGTGGTCTCACAGCCATCAAGCCAACTATCTCTCCCTTGGTAAAGTCGACTTTGAAGTTCAATAACATCACTAGGGTTTGGACATTGTTGAACAAGTACCTAGTGACCACAGATCCAACAAACTTCAAGTCAGAGATCTTCTTAACTGGTGAAAACTACAGAAATTTCCAGACATTAGACTTCAAAAACAATACTGTCACAGTGGCTATTTCCACACTTGCATCTAATACCAGGGTTGTTCAAATCACCACCACTAACATTTTCCTTTTTGATACCAACTTCAGAAAATTGATGCAAATCAATGTGGATTTCGAGATCCTAAGGGCAGAAGTGAAGGACCCATTTGTTGTGATTACTTCATCCAAGGGTGAAATCAAGTTGTTTGAGATTGACAACAAGGGTAAGAAGCTTGGAAAAGTGAAGTTGCCAATCGGGATGAGTGATATGATTTTAACCAGTGGTTCTATTGCTCAATCAGATATTCTGGGAGAAGAGAAACACATTTTCATTGTCACCACTGTGAACAATCAATTGTTTTTATTTGAGAGGGACCACTGTGAACAATTTAGCCATCTCAATGGTGTTAACAAATTGCATGAAGTACTTGAACTACAGGATTACACGGATGTTTCCGGTTTGATTCCTGATCCATTTATTAAAGAAATTCAACTCTTAAAACTGGGGGGTGCTGATGAAGAATGGCTGGTTATTCTCACTGTTGGTGGTGAATTGATCATCTATAAACGGTACCTATCCCAGAGCAGCATAAAGTTTGCCAAAGTGAACTGCAATTTGATTACTGGTGCTCCAGAGAATGTTTACTCCAGCTCTACTATCCTTGAAAGACGTCTTGTTCCAATTGAGCTTCAAGGGGAAAAGTTGATCTTTGTTACTGGTGCACAACCATACTTTATTATGAAGGATTCACAGGCTTTACCAAAGATATTCAAATTCACCTCCAATGCTGCAATTTCTGTTTGCAAATTGGGAGATGAGTTCATGTATATTGACAATGACAAGAATGCTCGTATTTGTCAATTGCCTGAAGGTGCAGAGCTCAACTACTCGCTGGATTTACCCCTGCAGAGATTTTTTGTTGGTGAGACTGTGAACAACGTGGTTTATCATGATGATTCTGAACTGTTTATTGTCTCCACTCTGAAAAGGGTTCCTTATGATGCGAAGGATGAAGATGATGTCCCTATTGTTGGAACACAGGAGGACAAACCAAAGTCATACACCTATCAATCTACTGTGAAGTTGGTCAACCCCAACTGGGTTACCATTGATGAATTGGTGCTTCCTGTCAACGAAGTGGTGAACGATATGAGATCAATGAGGCTAACTGTTTCTTCTCGTTCAAAGAAGAAGAAGGAGTTTTTGGTGCTTGGAATTGGTAAGTACAGAACAGAGGATTCCACGGTGTATGGTGAGTACAATATTCAAGACATAATCTCTATTGTTCCTGATCCAACTAAGCCAGATGTGAATTTCAAGTTCAAAGAGATTTCCAAGGAGCATTTGAGAGGTGCAGTCACAAGTATCAGTGAAGTTAGTGGCCGGTTTGCAGTTGCTCAAGGGCAGAAGGTGCTGATTAGAGATTTGCAACAGGATAACAGTACTGTTCCTGTGGCTTTTTATGACACTGCAACCTATGTCTCTGAAGTCAAGAGTTTTGGAAACCTCCTACTTCTGGGAGATTCTCTGAAGAGTCTATGGCTGTTGGGGTTTGATGCAGAGCCATACCGATTGATTCTACTAGGTAAGGATTTGCAGAATATTAATGTCTCTTGTGCTGATTTCATTGTGGCCAACCAAGAGATTTACTTCCTGTTGGCAGATGATGAGGAGAATTTGCAGTTGCTGGCCTATGATCCCGATGATGTGAAATCATTGAGGGGCGAGAAATTGTTGAAAAAGTCCAGCTTCAAGACCAACACTCTTACGACTGCACTGAGAATGATTCCTGTCAATAATCGGGGATTCCAGAACATTGGTGTTGGTATCGATGGATCGGTGTTCAAAGTTGTTCCACTTGGTGAGGAAAGTTATAGACGGCTTTATGTTCTTCAACAGCAGATCAGTGATAAAGTTGCTCACTATTGTGGGTTGAATCCAAAGAGTAATAGATACTCTGAGAATGAAGTTGGTTTCAAACCTATTCTGGAGTTCGGGTTGTTGAAGTACTGGTTTAACTATCTGAACTTGGACAAGAGACTGAACTTTAGCGGTAAAGTTGGTAAGGGGGCATATTTGGACATCTGGAAAGATATTGTTGAGATTGAGACGTCCCTTGATGTGCTGTCCCGATAAATATGGAGTAGGAGTATCATACAGTTGTGAGTATAATGGACTGCTTGTAACACCCCTTATAAAATCTCCGAGTTCCGAGGTTTCCGAGGGCAACTCATAATTTATTTGGAACTGGTAGATCAAACAAACAACAAAGTTCTCATCGCGTCACCAAGACAATGTCCAACGGTTCGAAGAAGAAAACAGTGTCCTTCACAGACTCAACAGCAAGCTCCACAAAGCAGCACACTCCCGAGACCTACAAAATCAAGGCCTCAGCGAAGCTTGTCCCAGTGCATTTGCTGTTGCAATTCTGGTACACGTTCTGCCACGCTGACCTTGAGAATGATCTCCATGCCACACTAACAAGGGGCCTGTATGTACTCATTGCCACCCAATTGGTGTATGTGCCGCTTCTTCTTTCAACAGTGGTGACCTCTAAGGGCAAACCAGTCAAGGTTGAGTACCAGTACCTACTATTTGGTGTTGTGGGAGTTGTCGCATCTATCCCTCTGTTATTTGTCACAGTGGTGTTGTTTGGTGCTCCATTCAGCACCATATGGGAGAATCTGATACTTGCATCGCATATAGCAGTGGTTCTATATCCAGCCGTGGTGCTTCTGGCCAAGTTGAGAGTCAATGAGATCAGTTCAAAGGCTGGTGCTGTTGTGGCTCTGGGTGCCTGGTTGGGTGCCATTGCGATTCCCTTAGACTGGGACAGACCATGGCAAGCATGGCCACTACCTATTGTTGGTGGGGCGTACCTGGGAGGTGCTGTTGCCTATGCTAGTGCCTGGTTGTACTGAGCATGAGCATGAGCATATGACACCAGAGAGTAGATGGAATCTCAGGGTCTTTGCCCGGATGAAAGAAGTTTCCGACGCCACATACTATTGGGATCTGGGATCTTTCAGATACCATCATTGACTCTTTGCAGCCTTATCATAGCCAAGAAATGCGTTTACCTAATAGACACTGATGATGATGCATGGGTCATCAATGAAATACATCAACTACTGTTCTTGTGAATCGTATGAACTGGAACCACCCTGAGGGACTATCCACAGTAAGGAGGTTGTACTTGATTAATGTAGACAATCCTTTGAATCAATAATAGCTTCAGAGTTGCGTAGTTGCCACAACGTCATCTGCGTAGAGAGGGACCAAGACATTTGGCATGGGAAGAGCGGCGTGTGATTGGCGGAAGGATGAGAATAGAGCACAGCCCCTCTCTGGGCAGTAGTCAAAGGCGACACGCAAGTGGTTAGACATGGCAGATTTCTGAAATTTCATTATCCGTATCCGGATTTTACGGATAACGGATAGTCAGTTCAATATCCGTATCCTATCCGTTTTTCTACAATGGGAAATAGTCCCAATCTGGAATATATTCTCTGTTTTCTTATTTCACGCGTTTTGGGTTCTTTACGCGTTTCGTTGCAGAAGAGATGTCATGTCCTTTTG